>JAQFYZ010002112.1:0-18785 GCA_034695085.1 Cylindroiulus punctatus
CCGCGCGTCTCCGCCGGGGAAAGTGCCACCGCGCGTCTCCGCCGGGGAAAGTGCCACCGCGCGTCTCCGCCGGGGAAAGTGCCACCGCGCGTCTCCGCCGGGGAAGTGCCACCACGGGTCTATGCCAGTTCTCGAAGATGGATCAACTCAGGATACCAGGATGTTGGTAGTAGCGCGCGTTTCACTTTGTTAAACTCATTCTAATCTATCAGGTTGTTTATTGTCTTAGGTTAGCCTCAAGACCTCCATGGCGGCCCCCAAAGATTAACAGTGCAGCATGCGATGAGGAATAGACCTTGTGCCATGACGAGGAGCAGCACATGCACACCGCAGCCATGTCGAACGGTTGTATGCACTGTTTCATAACGTTTACATTCACTGTTGTTAATGTTTCTCTACCTCTTGAACAGATAGGTAACCGGACACCAGCAGGATATGATGCATCCTACGTGGGAGATCCTACGCCGAAGATGCGCTTTGCGAAATTGTAGCGCTTTTGTTTTTGTATATGTGTCGCGTCAACGGGGACATTTGAATGTCCAGTGACATTCAGTTTCTACATCATCTCGAGGAAAAGCGAAATGATGACAAGTCGATGGCTATCCTAAATTAGGAGGCATCATTGAGTTTCGGGTCAAAATCAAAAATTTTCATTTGGTTCTTTAAAAAAAGAAATTTCGCCTACGGCATTATTTTCTTTATATCAGTCGCTGTGCTGTTGCATTTGCGTCTAGAAATCATTTTTCTGAGCTATTCTTGCAAAGAAAAATTGGAAAAAGGGATGATTTCATTCCTGAAAGCTGTTGAATGTTTCTACTGCTGCGTTACCCGCCTTCGTGCGACGCATACTGCACGCAAGGCTCGCTCTTCCCACAGTCGCATTCTCGACAGCTAAGGGGGATATTAGCGCGCAATCTCCCCCTTAGAGTGTGAAGAGGGACCTCCCCAATTGGCCGCCACCTTGCCGTGGTGGGGAGGCTTGCGTGCCCTTTGACCCCCCGGTTGCAGGGGCACAACCAAGAGCGGCCTAGTGTTTAATTCATTGAACTTGTTGATTTCGTCACATTTATTATTTCTTGCTCTCCTGACAGGTGAGCTGTTTGGGGTCACGATCTCAGTGACCCACTGGCTGGGGTCGTGACCTTGAGGGGTCATGGCGTCATAGGGCTGCTCAGCTGCTGGCTGGAGTAATGACCTTGAAGGGACATCCACGGGTCCGCACTCCTCTCTGCTTCTGTAGCAACTTGATATATAACGTTATCATTTTTGTAAATCTGTAAATTCTAGTTTCTTAAAATTTTAAATTTTCCTCTTGGAATTGAACATTTAACAAGGAAAACGTACTGATTGAAATTATTTTATAAAGCATGAGGGAATTTACAATATTCAAAATCAGATGTGCTAGAGGTTGATGAATGACGTTGTGTACGACGAAAAATCAAGAATCTTCCGTAAAAATAAACTTTAGTTTTTTATGCATTACATGTTTAGAACTTTTGAATTAAGATTTAGCACAGATGCGGAATTGTTATAACCCACTCTTTGGCAGCATCTCTTCGGGGGCATTCTGTCCTATGAACTTCACATGTTTTCCAACGGCTATCAAGCTGCCATCATCTTTCTTCTTTATGTCCACAGAGAGGAAGGCCAATGTTCTACCCGCACGCAGAGTCTTTGCATCGATGATGATATCTTCGCCTAACTTCGCAGACTTCAAATACCTTCAAACAAAGGAAATTTTACATCTTAGCTGAGTTTAACAAGGACGTCTGTCTGGACAGAGCAATGTGATGACAGCTGTTTACATGATGAACTTACGAGACGCTTAATTCGACGGAGACACCTGGAAGGCCTCTTTCCGACGTCATGAGGGCCATTGTCGAAACTATGTCCACCAAGGTAGCCGTGCATCCCCCATGCAAATGACCTCGAACGTTAATGTGCTCTTCTTGAAGGGTCATTTCACAGATACAGTTGCCGTCCCCACCAGAGACGATTTTAACCTGCAAGTTTGAGATCCGAAATTAGGATAAAATTTAAACTTGTCTCTCCCGTGTCATTTGCGATAGTGCCACTGACGGGTTCCCCACCTCACCTCAAGTTACTTTTGACTAACTTGACTTAAACTACAGCAATTACAATGCACATTGAAATGAAATTCAGGTACAAAGAAATTACAAAATTGGTATATATTTGGCTTCACAAAGCTGACAACAGAAAATTCGGTTTGCCCTTTATTGCGACAAGGAATTCGATTCAGATGCAGTACAAATGTTGATGAACCGGTGCCTTTTGAGCCGGATTTGTCGATGCATGTATAATTACAACGGATTGCATATAATGGGGTCAAGGGCTTTTTCGATCACCCTGTATACGTGATTTGATGCAGAACATTCACGCTTGTTTTTCGATGGAAGTATTCGTATACATGTAAGCTGCTCATTACTTACCGAGTCTTTAAACCATTTGCCATAGCCGGATTTGCTGGAAATATGCTTAGCAACTTCCTTCAAAAATTTCGTGGCCTGAACGCTCACCATCTTGGAAGTGAAGGAGGAAAGTCCGTGGATCCTTATCTGCTGCTTGGCAACGGAGGAAGTCGGTCACACCATCGATATATTGAAGAATGTTTCTTGGATGGAATGGAAGGAATGTTTCTTGAGGTTGGAAGAATTTCTTCTTACTGCGACGTCTAAGTCAACCTTTTTTACACAAATGTTTCTTTTTTGCGATCTATTTCCAGCATGCAGATAAACAGCAGGCAAGCCATACTTGGGTGACTGTGATTCAAAAATGTTGAATCTCTACATTTATCTTCACCATTCTTTGACGAAGATGCATATTCAAGGTAATCTATTGATGTACTAAGTTATTCGTACTGGATTTATACTTCGAGATCATTTATTTATTTTCTTTGTGCCAAATTAAACTTGCATGCAATCCGATTGGGGAAGGTAGCCCAGCATTGTTTGAAATGGTGCATTCTGGGAAATAATACGAAAGGCGTCATATGGCGCGTTATTTAAAAATTGACCATTGCTGGTAAAATTGTTGCTAATATACTGTTAGAAACATCTCTATCATCTATGAGTGTATATTTTTGTTTGTAAACGTTTCATTGTTAATATAGTAAATGCAATTTGTCATCTGATCTGACTGTTTTTTGAACCTCCGATTTCACGCCATTTTTGCTGCGTCCATAGGGCGCTGGAAAATGCCCATATTACGGAACCATAGAAAAAAATGTATCTTTGGGCACTATTTTATTGCAAAATACTCGTCCATTATCTCGACTGAAAACACTTTTGCTCACATGAGCAGGTCATAGCATCTAGAGGTTAGTTACCAGCAAGTTATAAAAATTGTCTGGGCAAAAACAACCATACACAGAAGGCGGACCAAATGCTGAATTTACCCTCCCTCACACACACTTCGATCGACCCTGAAAATCCCAGACGTCACCACATCCCCCCAAACCACAGCAGGGCAAGGAATGATGTAAACAACCCGAAAAAAGGTCAAAGAGAAGGTTATAGGGAGGGAGAAAACGTAAAATAGGCACAAAAAACACCAAAAACTAGACATAAACATTGACCTGGCTTAGACAGGGGTTGGAAAAAAAAAAGGAAAACTACATTGAACATTCTAGGATATACATGTATAGAGACTGACAGATCTCGGAGCATTTCTCATATACATGTACATACTAGTAGATCTCAAAATTGCTGGAATCTAATCATAATTTCATGTTCTCAAAGCATTTGTACTGTAAGTGATACTAATTAGTAATTACTTAGTACTTACATGTACATTACCTCGTCATTTTATTTAGAAAACAATTGAAAAAAATGTTTCGCACAAAATATTTTTCTTTTCACCCGTGCCTCCATCATAATGCTTCATTCACACATGCAATTTTTGCCCAAGTTCGGAGGAAATTTTTTTCATTTCATGTAGGTAAACCTTGGGCAAAGTTGGGCAAAAACCTCCATAAGAAGAAAAAATTATCTCCGTACGTGGGCAAAAATTACATGTGTGAATGAAGCAATAGGGAACGTTAAAAGTATTAATTATGTAATTTTTAGGAGGGCCCCCTTCCACTTTGATGACATGGTGTCATGTCTCTCTGTGTTTTTAATAAAAAATAAAATGTAGTTTTCAAACAATTTCGCCTACAGCGATTTTTTAGTTTTTTTTAAAAAAAAATAACCTTATGTGACAAAAATCTTTTATACTGGATCGCTAGTTCATTCATGATGTTATGATATACAGTATGGTATGAAAATTACAATTTTGTGAGATACACATGTACATGTATATATTATCTGAATGTAATCTAAAAAAAAAACAGTTCTCGGAATTTTCGGTGACCATGGCAATTTTCTGAGAATCCCCCTCCCCACCATTGATTTTTGTTTAGTTCCGATACCCATGTTTCCCAATTCCGCAGAATTCCATAATTCCATCCTTTGTACTTCGCTCGATGCCCGGCAGGTGTCGCCACGCGCGCACTGCCTTGCCACCCGCTCGCTAGATGGCGCTAGCTCCCGACTGCGCGCTCTGCCGGCCACTCACTGGATGCACTCGGAAGGTTGTCAGACGCGGACGCGTGTGCTATTGTTTGGGCTCGGATGGGAACTTGACGTTTGACCCCCGAAATTACGCTTTTTCGACGCCGTTCGACCCCGGGAGTAGAGGCCCGTGAGATGAACCCTGTCTTCCGTTCCTGCGAGTCCCGCCCGCCCCAACCAGCGTGAGGCGGAGGAACCGTGACCTGTGACATCGCGAAGAAAGGAACGACATGGAAGACGCTGACCCCGGGCCGCCCTCCGACCTGCCCAAGCTGCCCCTGGACTCGGACGTGCCGGCCCACGTCCTGGGCCGCCGGGGCGCCTTCGCCGCCTGCAGCGCCTTGGCCCACGCCGGTGACCCCGACCCCGGCCAAGCCTCCAACCATAAGGTAAGCCCTCGGGGGTTTAGCAGTTGGGAAATGACGCAGTTTCCGCGTCCTGCTTTGGGGCACGTGCAGGACCAGTTGCACCATTGTCCGGTTGACGACTTGCCTGTCATACTTTGTAACCGGAAAAACCAGGTAGGAATTTTTCGGAATCATTGTTCTGATGGAGCTTCGCAGACTATGGATAGATTACCATCAATTCAGTTGCAGGTTTTCAGGAATATGGGTAAAGGTAATGAAAGGAAATCACAAAGAAACAAACAATTAAATTGGGCAAATGCATGCCGATTTGCATTGTTGCTGCAAGAGTTGCGGTGTGGACAAGAACAGCTATTTGTTGTCTGGTGTATTGGTAGCTTACAGTCGCATGGGCTGGTTGGTGAATGAAGTTTCTGCGTTTTGGTATTGCTGCGTTTGAGAATGTTTGAGAAAATTACTGAATTTATTTCACCTAAAATTATCTCGGCGTTTAATTGGGTAGAGCCATAGAGGTAAGGTGTGATTTTTAACCCCGAAGATACGAATGGAAAAATAGTCCAAAAAGTAAATTTGCCTTTAATTTAATACTGGTTTGTGTCATTGGACTTAACATTTATTGTGAGGAGCATTTAAGCTCTTAATGTATGGTTATAGCTTACTGAACCCTGAAAAATAAGGTCACCAACAGTAGCCTATATGATCCTGGAAAACTCAGGGAATCAATGTTTAGATGCAAGCTTTAAGTTAATTATGCATGTAAACCTATTTTATGTACGTTAAGTCGAGTGCAGGAACTTGATGCGAGAATAATCTCACTGAGGTAGTTTGATTCAAAAGAGCTCCAGGTAGCCTAAAGTACTCTGCAAACAGTGTAGCAAGTTAAGGTACCAGTTAAGGTACCTTAAACAGAAGCTGCCAAGCTCCCTAATCTCCACCACCAGGGGACACACCTGAGCCAACCTGAATGTGACTCGGTGTAATCTGCCATTATATCCACGCAGATTTAAAGGCCGTTATTCCCCCGTGTCCAATGTGGGTGTAACCGGGAATGGCGCAACCGACTTAATGCGAGCCCTTCGCCATGTGCCAATGCTAATGGGTCCCCACACGTGCTATAATTTATGTCGTTGTTTTCGAGTAGGTGCCAACTACCGTGCTAGGAATTTTGGCACAGGTTAGTGCTGGGGGGTAACCGGGGGTTGCATTCTAGTTTCGATAAAGGTGGTATGTTGCGTAACGCTTCGTTTGTTAATCTGCGTTTATAACTAGATTTCATAAGCTGCTCAGATTGCTCGTTAGGCCATTTTAGTTTGAGAACAATGAAGTGCAGCTGGACGTACATGCAGCTTCATGATATGCGAAATTGGTGCTTCGATATTTGAGGGATGTTAAAATTTGGGATTTATTGACGACGAGATTGAGGTGAATGCAGTGATTCGTGAAATAATCAGCTCGTTAAACGGTAAGGTGAACTGTACGTTATTTCACGGTGGATTCTGCGAACACCTGCAAAACTGATATTAGCAAATGTATTGTTCCAACCCGAAAGATAATTCCTTTCGATCACAGCTGTTATGTGCTAACAGATGGGTTAAAAATAAAACGCAATAATTCATAGCTCAACGTGAAATTCAATGGGGTTGTGGGCAGAACGAATTAGCCTGCCTATGGTGGCAAACAATTGATGCCTACGTGCACATCTTTCCGAGTTTTTGCTGCATGACCACCTTGAAAGTGCAGGTGGCGCTGCGGGCGCTTAGAGGTGCAAAATTCTGGTCGAAGAACGTGCAGCCGCATGCGAGCGTTACCTGCTCAACTATTCGAAGAATGTGCGTTTCCGCCTCTTTCTCGTAGTTTGAACGTCCGCCAACGTCGAGGTGATTAACCGTCCTCATCCCTGGCTTAGCAGTTCAAGGATGGAGGTACGGAGCTTCCCGCGGCCCGAAATCAGCCAGTGGACGAGAAGGTGCCACTCTGCGTGGAACAGTTGCGTGCTTATCACCTCGTACCATCATGCTCGTATTGTGTTTACATCTCAGGTTGCAGCTTCCCTGAACCACATTGGAAGAAGACGAGTTGTTTTGGGCCGCATTTGTAGTATTATTAGTGGTATTTTTAGCTATTCTGAGTCAGAGCGACACCTCTCCCATAGGCTGTGGTCGATCGAGCATATGGCGGCTATTGCATTATTGGTAAGTTGAATCCATGGTTCAATTTACAGTGTATGTTTAACGCGTATTTTGATGGTTATTTTTGATAGGAAGGGTTAGGTTAGGTTGGGTCAGGTTAGGTGAAAAACCGTCTCAATCCAGACTTATCGATCCATGTAAACGTATAGTGATACGTATTGAAGGAGTTTTCAAAATAGTTTCCGAATATCATTATCGGTGCCTGCAAAGATGTGCGGAGTTCCCCCAAAGATGCAGTGCCACAATAGTCATGTTATGACAAATTTATAGACTGTTTGTTGGTTTGATTAGTTTGTTTGACTAAGAATCGTTGTCGATGCATTGCAAACAAAAAAACTGAAATTTCAAGCGATAAAAAATCAGTTTTTTACCGACTTTAATTGGTGGTTTTTACCATTCAATTGCGTACAATTGCGTTTACCATGGGGCAGCAATTAATCGTTAATGTCAGATAGGAGCCGCCCTGAATTTGGTCCTGTGACGTCTTCATTAACACCGGCCTTGGTCGTTTCGGACGTATAATGAGCTTTCGCCCAGGGTTTTTTGACGTTTCCTCATTTTTTACGGATGCTCCGGTCAGAGACGGTCAGTTTGAGTACAAGGATGACCAGGCTGGGCCGAAAATCCATCGCCCAAATACAGCGCTCCCTCATTTGGTGACCTTCCCCATCAGCGCCATCTGGCGGCGCGTCTCGGCCCCGCGCCAAGGCTGGGATGGCGCGACTCTCCTTTTTAATTAAATTTGGCGATTGCACGCCGCGGTGTTTATTAGGTGCTTTTGCCAGATTTTAGCAGGGATTTGGGTCAAGGCGCTGAAGATTCTCCAATCTAGATGGAGATTGGCTCCCGAAACCAAACAAAAAACAAACCGAAAACAGCGGCGAAGGCAACGCATTTTATCGGGGTTTGTTTTATCGAAGGCGATAAGAATCGGCTGGGGCTGACTGGGTGCAACCGGGTCCTGATGCTCTTCTTCCAGTCTTTTGTCTCCAGAAGTCGCCAGCAGGCGGCATAGGTGAGTCAACATGACTCTCCATGACTCATGGCGCTGGAAGTTATCAGCCATGGCACTCGGATGTTGATAACCGACTACCTCATTTTCGCTGCTGGAGAACTGGCCCCGTTGCCTAGATGTGTCATTTGGAATGACGTGATTCCAGGGGGACCAACGTCCCATATGCAAAATGCTGTTTGGAACATTGGACGTCTGATAGTCTCATGCCATCTATGGACACTGAAGTCCACAGCACAGCCCATGTTCAGAGTTAAATTTATTGAACATTGGTCGACTGTTCCACTGATAAGGCGTCACTGTATGGCACGAGACTTTGGAATGTCTGCAACCACAACTGTCCCGGTCTCACAACAATGGTCACTTAACGTTTCAAAGTCTCCTAACACCTCTGGACGCTGTTGTCATTGAACTTGTCAATGTTCCAAGTTAAATTTTTAGACAGTGGTCGACAGTGCATCTGATAGGGCATCACGAGAGATGGCAATAGTCTTTAGAATGTCTGTAACCACAACGATAAACTTAACATTCCAAAGGCAGTTATGGAAGGATATACAATGGTTATGGATGTACCCACTTCTGGACGCTGAAGTGACATGGACGTTCCAAATGACTATTGCTAGACGGTGTGTCATCTTATTACATGTACATTGTTCCAAAACACGGTCAATGTTCCATTCTAATGTTCCATTCCTGTTCCCAACTTTTCATTCCAAAACCCAAAAATGTTTGAGCCAACTGGAGCTGAAGTGAACACACCTTTGACACTCGTGCGCTTTCGTGGTTTTTTCAATACAAGCTGGTCGTGAAAACCTCTTTTTATCAAATTGCAAATCAGACCTCAATTTGTCACTTAAAACAATTAAGCGAAATTAAAACCGGGCACTGAACGTAAATTATAATGGCCAGATAACAGAGATTGAGCATCAATCTCAAGGCAGCGTTGGAGGACCTGCTACAGGATGGCGAATTGGAAAAGCCGGGAAATTCGTGAGAGAAATAAACTATGAGGTCTTTATAATTCATCTAATCAACGTTTTTTGCACATTAAAAATTGGCTTTTTGACACCATTATCGACTGTTCCTGGCAGTTCAGCTCGACCGCTTAGAAAAACAACTGATGTCATCTTCGACGTCTTGAGGTGATGCACCATCCTTGGAAAACTTTGGAAGACTGGAAATTTACTCGAAGTAGTTGTCCATTACCGTTTTCAAAATGCTCGTTATGCTCATTTACTAAGAAAATCCATAGTGTTTTTAAAGCTGGCGTCCGTAGTTAGCGTGCTTGACTAACTAAGCTTTGCAATAATTCCAGTAAACAATGGCGGAAAATTGAGACGAAATCAACGATGGTCCGTGAAAAACGTGGCCAAAAATTCGCTTCTCATATCTGTTCCCTGTCTCGCACAAGGATGAAATTGCAGCCAAAATGCAACAATGGATGTTGTGGTAAACAATGGCCCCATTGTTGTTTCCCCACCGCGGGAGTGCATTTGCATAAATTCCGCAAATGGGTGGGATCCCACCCATGCCTTGACCGGTGATGTCACGGGCCTGGCTGAGTGGGATGAGATGCATTTTTCATAAAGTTTGTGAAAAATGATTTGTCCAAACGCTTCATTTGCGCCATGAGGCACAAATGAGGCGCAAGGGGGCAGCACATGTGCATTGGCGCCATATTGGAACGCCCGGATCATAGTAACACATTTCTATTATTTACATTACACCTATGTGTACAATTTTAACAAAATAAACATGTATAGCTATACTAGTATATGTCCCCTATGCAATCAATCTATCCTCTATATAAAGAATAACTATGGCAAACAGCTACGGCACTATAATATCCCAATTATATGCAAGTTGTCCGAGTGAACTAAAAAAAGTGTTAAAAATTTTATCTCATTGAAAAGCAGTATAGCAGACTCCAAATGTTTCACTTAACTGCTCGTTTAACCTATGCCAACAATCAAATGTCTATATTTTGTTTTTATTTTTTGGGGTTATTAGTTATTAAAATGACATTTTCCTACATGATTACTGTTTTGCTTGTCCTAAAACATGACTGTTAATGTGGACACACAATGCTGCATGTTGTCAGCAAAACCAAGTTTTACTAAGAGCGTAGTGCTATAACTTTTTTTGTAATATACTTTAAATTTAAACATAATTCTGATAATGCTCCATGACTGACAAATCTGGTGTAATATCACTCAAATGGTTGAGGGTTGATAGTGATCATAGAATTGCAGGGTACTCATATATAGTTAAGTGCATAGAGTTGAGTGACTGTAAGGCAGTCTGACATCACTTTAGGATAGTTGATAGTTAGTGATCTCAGACAATTTATTGCGAAGCTCTCATAATTTGACTGCTCCTCTAAAGTAGACTGACAAGTTGAGCTCGTACTACTTGCTGTAGTTGTATTCTCAGACTGCCCTTCGCTGAATGCTTTAATAAGGACGCAGAATTAGTGAGATAGTGTCGTGAAAGTGGGACAGTCTCTCAGTGTTTTGGAAGCTATAGAACAGTTACTGCTGTGCTCTTATTTTTTGCCTTTCTTGCGTGATTAACCTAGCCTAAACTGACCTGAAAACGGAGTTTATTTTTCTGCCCAACCGCCAGGCAGTCACTGCCAGCCTACGAGCCCTTGGGAGAAGCCTACTTTCTCATGGCGTCTATGGCGGAGCAGGGCAGGCTTAATTTCGCTTTGCTGAGCAGTGACTCGTCTTGATTAATGATGATTGAGGTCTTATCCCAGTCGCCTTTTTGTTTCACTTTCAACGCCTTCATCGATCCACTTTTGCTTTTAAGCCTCGACGCTCGTCGCGGGCCTAATTTGAGTAATTAATGAGGCAATTAGTCATGTTGCACGGGCATTCCTGAGGTGCGTCTGGATTTGATGACATCAAAAAGGCAAAAAGCTTAATTAAAACACGCGCTGACACCAGGGGCGCTGCTTGGATATGCTACACGTGTTGCTCCTCCTGTTAACAACCAGTTGGCAATTGGCATCTCTGCAAATACAATCCATCTTGCTTAATTTGAACGAATTTGAAAAAATAACAGTCACCCGGCCTACATTTTGTCTAATCTGGTTTATTTCTCACAAACTATCTCTAAACATGCAGACGTTCATTGACGCTTATCTAAGTAACCTTATTTGGGCTTACTCTAAAACGGCTTGACTTGAGAGCAAACTTGGAAGTCAATGTTGAAACACTAGCTTTACCACGAGCTAACGTGCTTATGCCAAGCCTGTTTAAACTGTTTACATGCTACTTGCAGAGACTTCAACTTGCTCGGCTTGAGGTGCCTTGAATCGAATCTCGAGCCTGCCGAACCTCAAATCACGTATACCCAGGCCAATAGGTGTAGTAGCATGACTAACTTTCAAATGAAGTACTGAAATCAAATCAACTTACAATTCCGATGGCGTCAATTTGATGTCACTTCTGTAACTACATGTTGTGAGAAACACTAAGTTTTTGAGGCCGTTTGTGGGGTGATGAGTGGAGGGAGGGGGGCCAGTCCCCAAATTCCTAAGGAACACCTTAAGTAAGTTAAGTTGGCCATTGCAGGGGGGACCTTTGGAGATTGCATTTGATGAAAACCAATCATCACGCCATATTAGCAACTGCTGACGTCACCCGCACGCCCTCGATTCCCTGGCGCCCCCTGCGGTGCAAAGGGACAAATGGCGCCCATTTCACGCAGTCGAATTGTTAGCTTTTCCTGCGGCCTGGGGGGCAACAATCCATCCTGGAGTCATTGGTGTGACAAAGACTCGGGGGTGCCCTATATTCCACAATCGCCTAATGACGTCATCGATGCCGTTTCTAATGCCTGTCGATGGCTTTCCATTTGGATGCAGATGTCACCTATTTTTTCGCCGTCATTGTGCTCGAGGTCTCCCAGTAATTAAGTTGGAATGGTGTGGGGGAGCCAACCCCCCTCGCTCCATATTCCAAGGTGACGTATAAATCGTCTCTCATTCCCAGCATCCGAACCGGATGTGACATAAGTAGGGCGCTTTTCTGTATCCGTGGCCTTATTTCTGGCGCGATGATGAGGAGGGATCTCCATGCCCTCAATCGCTGCTGATGGATTGCCCCCGTCCCCCGCCCTTAATGGCCGCCCCTGGCGGAGGAAGGGCCTCGACGCTTCTCCAGCGAGAAACTATCGATTTGTTTGGAAAAGCTGAGGTCGTCGCTCGCTGCGAATGTAGGACGACGCCCAAATGGATGTGTTTGTGTCAGTTGATTGCATCACCCGAAGCATTGTAGGGCGGATGCCAGACGCAAAAAAGGGGGGAAATGGCGCTCCCGGCAGCGGAAGCGACGAAAAAATGCGGATGCGGGTGGATGGCGCAGTTGCGACAATGGGGGTCAACTAGGCTTGTTCGAGCCAGAAACTGGGTTGCTGATAATGGAGATCGGGAGTCAGCGCGGAGACGCTGCGCCGCTCTGGGAGATGTACTTCCGGCCCCATGCTAATGCAATGCGGGCTTTGCGAGGGTACTGCTCGGTGGTTTTTGGGGGGACTGATGGCGTCCCACGTGTCAAACTGATCAGCCCGGCGAGGTCTGTTCCACAAAACTGTCGAAAACCAGTTAAGTCCACATGTGTGTCGTGGAACGTGCTAAAACCCTGCTGGTGGGCTGCTGTTCACTTTAGACGGCATCTTCATCTGCAATTTTTGTTGCAGTCTTGATGGGCGTGCCAGAGCATCACTCCAGAAGAGTTTTGGGCTTTGCACTTTTTTTTCAAAGTCAGCAAGGGAATGCCGAGTGATATTATAGAGGTCAATTTGTTATATTTGCAGAAAACAAGGAAAAAGTGTCGAAACAAAATTGCGAAATGCAGGTTGATACCGGGGATAACAACTAGCGACTTTGCAGAAAACATGATTACTGATAACTCGAGTGATCTTTGCGTGTGTGATCATTGTACATGTATATGAATTTTGATCTGCAGGATTCCCACTTTCCAGAATGTTAGGAAATTCGAAAATTTCAGGGATTGGCTAGGGAATTGCGATAGTTTGCTTTCATATAAATTTATATAGATAAATATATGGATAAATATGGATTATATGGATAAATTTTTTAGAATAGAATAGATTGACGTTTTGCAACTACCGTACATGTACGTGTAAATACTCGCTTTAGAATAGACACCACATGTAGGCTCGTCCTAACGACTCGCATGCTAACAGTGATTGCCCGTTGAAGGGGCAACTAAATGAAAAAAAAATTACATTTATGTTAGTATTGGTTGGTTAGTATTTGTGAAGCCTGTGCTCTTTCATAGTTTGATATGCCAAACAACAGTAGACGTACATGCACAGTACGTGCATTCTAATTGCATTTTATGGAGCCGTAATGAAGCTCATTGTTGAGCCAACCAATGGAAAGGCAGCAGTTAAGCCCGTTTAAACAACCCCCATTCAGATACTGAACTCAAGCAGGTCGAGACATATTTACACACGTGAGATCATTCCATTTACGTGCCTTCCACCTTTCTTTCAAATAAACCCAGTGATAATTAGGCGAGTTCATACAGCAGGGTTCATACGCACCTGGGAAGTCAGGGAAAATAAGTTTTTTCAACAAAATAAAACTGAAAAATAAATTCCATCCCAAAAAATAATTTTTTTACATGTTTATTAATTATTTTGAGATTTCTGCTGACCATTTCCAAAAGTTGATATTAATAAACATTATATTTTTCTCATGAGCAGGTTTAAAAAAATTTACTTGGGAAAATTTAGTAAATGTTTCCCCAAGTAGGGAAATTTACTTGGGTTGTCAGGGAAAGTCAGGGAAATGATTTTGTAAATTTGAGTATGAACCCTGTACACTGTACAGTATCATTCTAACCATTGCACATTGACAAGGAGTGCATCCATAAATACTGCTATTGCCTAATAATGGGTTACATTGCATGCAAGTTGTTAAGGAAATTCTTGAAGAGCAGGCAGGGGATGCCACTTCAATCTTTCACTTCCTCTGCTGCCATCTCCAAATTCCCGGACTACAGAAGCATTTATTTGTCCAAAAGTGCAGTTTCCTGACAATGTTCCGGTCAGCAGGGGTTCATCGAGCAACCCCTTCGCAACTGCCGGCTCATGACATCGCAACTTTCATCACGAAGTTCGATATCGAGTTCAGCTTTAACAGCTCGACTTGACTTTCATTGACAGCTGGATGTGAATGCAGCAGCATTCCTCCAGCTACCGATCCCTCGAAGCCCATTTGCGGCTGGAGTTCCCGCTGGAATTCCGCAACGCCCCCTGGCGGACGAGGCGCTGACCCACTTCCGGCTGCCGCCATGGAGTGATCGCTGCTGGAGCAGTTCCATTGCAAAGCCACGCTGGCTTCGTGCTGGAGCTCGACTCCCAGGCTCTGTCCCCGCACGTGCTACCACTGACCGTTGGCCACCATGCCCCAGTAGCGCGACGCTCCCGGCGCCATCTGGCGGCCTTATCACTGCCCCCATCCTCCCCCCACCAATCAATAGCGATTACATGGGAGATAAGCGCGGATAAGGCCCAGAGCTGGATGGCTTTCATTCCCGGAATAACAGTCGCAATTTGAGAGCCCAACTCCAGCCATGCTGCCGTTCGCCACCTGCATGAGGTTCCGAGAAGCGCCCCCTGCCTGGTGGATCATCTTCCCCAACCATCCCCAGGTGAGTACTGCACTTTGATTGGGTGTTGTCAGGGCACCCACCTTGCCAGCAGTGCTCGAGGCTCGGTGTGGATCCCACTGCATGGTCCATGGTACACCGGAAGTGGCATCGCGAGACCGGAAGTGACACGAAGATCTGCTTCTGAGAGTGGCAGGATGTCAGATTCCATGGGAGACCAATCAAAACTTGTACGAGTCAGTCGCAAGATGTATTGAGCATGAAATGTCACCATACAGTCCATACTAACCTTGCAGTATCAGATAGGTAATCAATAGATTTTGTCATGCACATTTGAATAAGTCAAACGGGACGTCAAAGGTAGGGAGGTGACCAATTTAAACGAGTATGGATGAGAAGATTAAGGCTGTCAAAAATACGATTTTGATGGATGTCCTATTTAAGCAGCCTATTCTGTGCCACGAAAACTTATCTTGAACTAAGATGATAATTTGATGCAAATGGGATTAGTTGATAGTGGGCTAGGCCCTTGTGGTAGCTTTCAATTAGGTATTGTTTAGGTATTAGTTAGGTATTGTTTTTTACTTTGGAATTTTCATGTCAGAGGAATGTCAGTTATGATGTTGTTGATGCAGTTTTGACACGCAGGCCAAGTAAGTCGTGCATGTAAACCTGTTTAATTGGCCTTTACTTGAGTGGAATTTATTTGGTAATCGATATGGGTGGTTTGATTCACGGCGCCTCAAATCAAGCGCAAGTAGCATGTACATGTAAACAGTTTAAGCCAGCTCAACGTGAGATGATAAGCATGTGACTGCCTTTCTCCTGTATTTTGTGGTAAATCTAAAGCAGATCAGGTGCCATTGCTAACGTATGGGGATGATATGCTGTATCTGGTTTTAGCAAAATCCGAGTCCATTGACCACACCCCCAATGTTTGATGAAGCAGGGGATTCTGGTTGTTTCGAAACATGTCACCACTAGGTGACAGAGTTAAGCATACGCCAACTCAGATCTGTACTGACTTAAAGCTTGCATGTGAACGTAGTGATACTTAATTTTCTTAATGGTATTCGATTCACTTGGCTTGTCCATATCAATTAGGTACCTTTAGAATTTTGGTAGAGTCAGTTTTATGCTTGGAACGATGTGAATGACACGAGTGAGTGTTAACAGCAAGCATTTTGTCAGCTTAGTGATTTATCACGTTCAACGATATGTTGGGGTGTTGATGCAAATTTGGTGCATGAATTGCATTTGAAATAATGAAGGGCGGGTGAAATCTCCGATGCGATGTGCTTGCACAATTTTTATTGTTTAGTTACATTGTTGTTGTTGTTGTTGAGAATGTGTGAATTATCAGTTTGAGTTTTTGTGTAATTTATGGCAGAATTTGACATATGACATATTTGGGTTCTGTGTAATTTACGAGCTGTTTATGGAGTTCGTCTCGCGATAGAGATTTTCGGTGAATTTTGTTTGTTGAAGCTGGCTGACGTTTTGATTCGTC
Organism: Cylindroiulus punctatus; assembly: GCA_034695085.1. Lineage (NCBI taxonomy): Eukaryota > Metazoa > Arthropoda > Diplopoda > Julida > Julidae > Cylindroiulus > Cylindroiulus punctatus. The sequence goes on from JAQFYZ010002112.1 coordinate 16,298, forward strand.
GAAATTCGAGTGCATGTAATATTTATTCAAAATTTCGCAAATCTGTGACGTTTGGGCCGATCAAATTCGCATTTAGATATCTCGTAAATGCCTCTCCAGCCGCCCAGCTTATCGGGCTTTTATCGCTCACCTGTTGAGATAACACCTAGAAATTACCGACATGTTGCGTTTTCTTCCAACCCCTTAATCCCCTTTTCCACGTACCCCTGTCCGACCCCGTCAATTCTTGGCGTGCGTAACATCCACGGCCCTCTGGGACTCCGTCATGTCACTGCTCAATGCGGAGCATATTTCGAACCCCAAACCTTGCATTATTAATATTTCTGAACAAATATTGACGTCGAAATGTGGCCGCCATCATTTGTGATCTACTGCAGGTTTTCACGAAGTTTCGTCTGCGGATCCCCGCCATCATTTTTGAAAAAAAATTCATTTCTGTATTCTGTAAAATTAATTAATGATCTACAACAACTATTTTCCTTTAGTTGCCGAAATTCCGCCCATATATTATTAAAAATTCCTTTCAAAATATCATTAGAAATTCCTTACGTGATATTAAATTTTATCGAAAATGCACTTAAAATCGATTTAGGGTATCACCATCATATTTGCATAGAAGGTCAAATATCCACCAGTTGTAAACTACATGTAGTTAGTTTAAAAAATGTTCACTTCAACATCTTCAACAGCATTTAATAATAAAAAAAACACTTCAAATTCACTGTTTCTGGTATTGTTCTGCTATTCACAATTTCCTCTTATATGAAATTTCACCTTTCAAAATATCATTAGAATATCATTACGTGATATTAAATTTTATCGAAAATGCACTTAAAATCGATTTAGGGTATCAACATCATATTTGCATAGAAGGTCAAAAATCCACCAGTTATGAACTACACGTAGTTAGTTTAAAAAATGTTCACTTCAACATCTTCAACAGCATTTAATAATAAAAAAACACTTCAAATTCACTGTTTCTGGTATTGTTCTGGTATTCACAATTTTCTCTTATATGAAATTTCACTAAATTTCAAGGTATCACAGTCCCTGCTCTTCCAACTTCTTCCCTTGCTTTTGATTCTAAGATTTTGTTGAAGTTGTTGACCAGTTTATGATCCAACATGTCGAGCCTTGCCCAAATTTGTCTGAATTCGTTAGGCGTGAGCTCTCCCACGTACATGTACAGTACATGTTCGTCAGTCCAGAGATGATATTTCGTGCTTACCTGCGAAAAATGCATCGTGGAAGCATTTATTTGCAGTTGGGCGACCTATTTGAGTTTTTAAGCTGATATCAATAACAAGGTTGCATTTGCATTTTAGCACCTTCGGAGGCGTCGCGACGGACGTGTTTATAGTCTGTTTATTAGGCCCAGGTGAGGGGAGGATTTGAGCATCCTATTACCCCGAATCAAAGGGTCGTATCACTTTTCGGCTCAGCGTAGGCGGCAAGGAACGTCGCGTCTGCTGCTGTGGCCATATAACGAAACCTCGTTTTGGACGTTTGTGCTTTTCCTAGTGGACATTTTGAACTTTCTCTGGTGTTTGTCCTCATCTACGGTCCAAGACGATCACTTCGATACCCTGGAAGGCTGGTCTGCGAACGAAATTGACAGAGAAATACACGATTGTTTTACCCACGTCCGGTTTTGACGCGCGGACAACGCACAGCCGAATCTGTGTTTTTTCCCCACGCGATCGGTAGCGAATCCAACGAATGTATTTGTTGACGTTGTTGAACGACTGGTCAGGGTTTTTAATTTAGCGCCAGCGTTACTACCGTAATAAGAAGGAAACGTGTGGTTCGTTGCTTTTTCCGGAAATTGGCGTTGGCAAGCGCTGGTTGTCCCCGGCTTTTATGGCCCATTCCGAGTTTCGCCTCACTGTTTAATTAGCAATTTGCTTAAATAATGGACCTGATCTAATAAATGAATCCCTTTATGTCACCTAGCCTAAGCAAGTCAGTGCAGGCCGGCGTGCGACCAAAACTCCCCCTGGGGGCGCTTTGAGGTGACTGAATTATTAAGATACAGTTTGAGCACGATAGGCGAATGGACAGTCCATGATTATGGTGCAGTTGTTGTAGTGATCTTTTTTTTTTTTGAAATTTCCCATTGTTTGCATTTCTTGAGCTCCATCTTCTGCATGCAGGGTGAGACATAAATGATTCTTGATTTGTTTTTTAATTAGTTTTAAGTACAGTAACTCGTTCTGAAACATCATAGTTTCCATTGTGTGGTACACCTCTGGGCTCTAGCTCCCAAATTGTAATCTTTTTGAATAATTTCAGACTTTTAGTAACGTACCTCTTAGTATACACAGTAGTAAAGTAGTACTCTACATGCTACACAGTAGTAAAGTAGTATTCTACATGCTACACAGTAGTAAAGTAGTATTCTACATGCTACTCAGTAGTAAAGTAGTACTCTACATGCTACCCAGAAGTAAAGTAGTACTCTACATGCTACCCAGTAGTAAAGTAGTAC
>JAQFYZ010002113.1:0-18781 GCA_034695085.1 Cylindroiulus punctatus
ACAGAGCGATACGAATCTAATAAGCACAAAATCAGCTCATTATATTATGTGGTTTGGCTTTTACAGCCAAAAGAAACCAAAAAATAAAAAATGGGGAAAATTGCCTATAAAAGCCAAAATGGTTGAAGGAATGAGCACTTTTTATGGCGGAATAATAAAGTGCATAACGATACGAATTTTAAAGGCTCAAAATCAGCTTATTATATAAAATGGTTTGGCTTTTACAGTCAAAATAAATTTTAAAAAAATTTAAAAAATTGGAGAAATTGGCTAAAAAAAGGGCAAATTGTTGAAAAAGTTTGCATTTTGTATGAGAAAATGTGAAAGTACAGAACGATACAAATCTAATGGGCCCAAAATCAGCTCATTATAAAAAGTGGTTTGGCTTTTACAGCCAAAATAAACTAAAAAAAGTTTTTAAAAAATGGGGAATATTGGCTAAAAAAGGGTGAATTGTGGGATCTGGTTTCCCATCATGCTACTGTACAGTAAAAAAAATCAAATTTAAAAATGAAAAAAAAAAAATAAGTATGCTGGAATCGAACTTGAAAATCAAAAAAAAATCAAATAAATTTAATAATTAATGGAAGCTTCACCCACCCCCCGAAAGGAATGAGCTGTATTTTTGGAGAGCTGGTGGTCAAAAATCTCGGAAAAATTCACGCATTTTAGGAAGTTATAGCTAATTTACGAGTTTCGGAAATGTTAATTCGATCAGCGGCGACAAGTTGCAATCTCGGTCGCATAGATGGCGCCAGATTCGAATTTTCCCAAAACTTCGTAAAAATTCGCCATAACTTCCTCAAAAGAGGAGATTTCTCCGAGATTTTTGGTCACCAGCATCCCGAAAATACGTTCCACGAATCCCGCCCGAAAAATCGCCTTTTTTTGGGGACCAATTTCCACTCGACTCCATTGATGGCTCGACATGAAAGATGTACGAAGCATGTAACATGCTTCTTACATGCTCGGGTTCTCTGTTTTAATAGCCCCACTTAGCGCCCCCTATTGTGAGTGTGCAGCGAAAGGGTCGCCATCTAGTGGCAGTCGAATAAGCTCCCATGAAAGTAGGATACTTTCATCAAAGGGAGCGTACACCACATCGCTGTTAGGGAGTAGGCACAACTGTTAGGGTCCCTTCCTGCCAATCACGACCTATTTGACCCCGCTCTGCCCTGTGATTTTCAGCGCCATCTAGTGTACACTAAATGATATTTTTCGTAAGTCCGGACCCCCTTAACAACTTTATTCATAATTTTCCCATGTGGGATACAGCCATTCATTGACATCAGTAATCACTAGAGCCTTATTTGCATCTGCATTTGATGGAACCTGATAATTCTAAAGAAAAAGAAAAACAAGTTAAAGAAACAAGTTAGTTGACACAAAATTTTGCTGATATTGTGCCTACTTTGCCTAATAATTTGAAACTGAATGTTTCCTGGTTACAGTAAACACCAAGTATATCCCCCGCCCCCCTTGTAACCACTGATGAAACCCCTACCCCTCCTTAGCTGATGATGTAATTTATGTACGCTCCCAAATAACATGGCGAAGTTCGATAAACTCAAGCTCGTGGCCCAAAAATAAATAGGGAATGCTTTAAATACTAACAGAGAGTATTATTGGGTACCACAGTCAAAACCGTTAAATAATAATAAGCCTGCCTTTACGAGCTTATTTGGGTAAAATGAAAAACTTTCCATTGCATTTGAGGCTTTTATCCTACTCTCGCGGCCATGAAAGTGGCGGATTGCAGCGCCACCTGGAGCGTTGCACACTCCCAAATCCCAATCCCGTCTTGGCAGTCGGCCATTACCTGGCACCCAATGGTCACAAAAGAGTTCCAGAGGCGGTCATTTGGCTTTGAGGTCAAAGTGCCCCAGCGCCCCCTCCAGAGGTGCTGTGGCTACCTGAGAAGGCAAACATTCGCGCGTTGACCACGAGCGCAGGGGCTTCTGGGTAGACGAGCGCACGCTCTCTCGCACCCTTTCAAAGGTCCCTTTTGTGAAAGGGCTCCCGAAAGGATTCGGGTCCCAAAGAAAACACGTTGTAAGGTTTACGGCTCCCCATTTACGTTACCTGACTCTTTTTGGAGCTAATCGTTGCGCTTGTCCAGAGCCTCTTCAACGGGGCCCCTTAATCCGCCATTGAGATGTAGGGCCCTTTGTGACATCCTGGGGCCATTCAGCGGACGCCAATTGGGCGTCATACTTAGAAATTACGCTCGGAAACCAAGACTGATTTGCGCAGCAGGTGGCTGGAGTCCGGACGCTGACCGGTGTCCCACCATGGTCTAGATCCTCGTGCTTTAAAAGTGACCCAAAAACAGATGGTTTTCAAATTGGTCCCACTCGAAGGGTAGTAGATTGTTTGGAAGATGTCGAGATGTTTGGAATATGAATATCAGGAAACGCTAGTGCAGATGTGAATTTGGGGTTTCATCAATGAAAACGAAAAATAAAATGTTTATCTTGTTAAATGTCTTTTGAAATGTACTTGCAACGTTCTGAAACCCCCAACGAGCTACAGGCTAAACAATTGATTTCACCAATGATATCCGAGGAAATCTGTACATGTGCAGTGATATACTTGCATTTTTGCAAGAAAATTTGGGGTGAACAACTGGACAGTTTAAATTGACGCCGTAATGTAATAGGATCCAGATCCAGTTCCAGGATCCTACTTTTTATAAATGCTACAGATCAGTTTGAGCAACATCAGATCAGGGACCTATGGCAGAACTAATTAAACGATTTGCACGATTGAGCAAACTGTTCATTATACGATTTAAGGCTGTTCGAGAGTGATTTTTCGAACCTAATTTTGGACAGATATGATAATTTCAAGTGAAACTGAATGTTTTAATTCAAAGTTTATATTGCTAGTAAGTTCCTGGAGTAGAATGAAAAGAAATTTCGTTTTTAGAATTTTTCGAGATGTTCTTTATTTTGCCTACAACTGTAAATCTCATGTATTCCCATTAAGACGGCAGGTGCTGCCATCTATCGCCCATAAAGCAAAATTAAAAGGTCAAATATAGAATTATCGTTTTTATTAATAGCAAATGCATTTCCATAATTTTTCATTAGTTCCATCCCAAAAACGCAAATCCCTCTTAATGTTTACAAAAAATTATTTTAATATGTTAACCAGGAAAGGAGAAATTGGGTTTCCAAATTTTGTACAGGGTGTCCCCAAAGTCACAAAGCACTTTCGAGCAGCCTTAAAGGTCGTTAAGCCATACGTAATTTGAAAATGAACACTCAGGTGTTTGACATCCACAGTCGTTTAACCTGTGAAGCGACAATCTTCAAGCTACAAATCGTTGTTAGAGGACAAAAATTCATAATGAACTACATTGTAATTTCCCAACGTCAACCAAATGCCATTAACCCCTCTGCACATCAGTGCTTGTTTTGGTTGATCACCTTCTAGAATGTCCAAGAAATGCCAAGTTCAAATCGTCCGACTGTTTCTGCCTCACCCTGTATGTTTGCCTTGACTATTGTGCGATACATGCTAACATATGTATCGATGATACCGTGCCTCAAGTTACAGAGTCGCAGTCCAAGTTCACTTAATATAATGACGTTTAAGTTTCCAAAGGCAGCAAATGTGCCTGAGGGGGTGCAGGGGGTCTTAGAATTCGGGAGCGCGAGTACTTCTATGTAGTGACACTTTTGTCGAGGAACCGTTTGCAGTTGCTAACAAATGATATCCATGGACCGAACCCAACAATGGGGTGACACAAAACTGCTCAAAATACTACACGTGTTAGTGCGTGACGTGCTCGGCAGCATTTTAAAAGAAGTGACAAGGGTTTCCAGGAGAGAACACATGTTAAGTGGCAAAAATGAAAAGGTTTCGGAAGGCCTTTGATTGCTGAAGCAAAACGACGTCCATGGACGACCTAAACAGCCAGAACACAATGGACCAAGAGCGAGTCACTTTCAAACCAACATGTGCCAACGATGACGCTTTTTGTGCTGAAAGACTCACATTTGGGATGAAAGTAACGCCATCATTCATTTCATGCCGGTAGGGAAATAGAAACCAACTTCTTAGGTTAGTTGAAAATTTTCATGTAAAACAAGCAACATTTTTCGTTTCATTTTTAAATGTCAATTCACGTTGTCAATAAACCCCTACAATGTGTATTCAACATGTCACCAAACATAAATGTTAATTATGTATGGAAACATTGCAAATGTTCATTTTATGTTTTTTTTATCACAAAAATGCAGAATGATCACAGGGTGATCTCAAAATCTTTGTTGAGACCAAAATGAGTTCAATACAGTTCTCATATTACAAAAATTCATTTTAACAAAACTATTCAAAATAGAAAGGAACAAATTTTGGAATAACTCCTAAAGTTGTACAAGTACAGTATATACCAGAATTACACATTGGGCTTTTCCATTCAATTCAATTCAACTCAGTGTCAGTATTTTTAGTACCATGTGGTAATGAGGTCTAGTCCATTAACCCAAGTTAAGTTCAAAGGGTACCACCATTCAGACGCCATTTTCGACAGTTTGTTGCAGCGTCACCTGCTGGCACTTCTTGTTGGCACTTCCTAATTGAGAAATTGGGTTTTGCATTAAGGGAAATATTTGACGATCACTTTCTTTGGCAGAAAAAAATACGAGTTGCGTTTGAGTATAACTTTGTTGTACGACTAAAATACACTGTATAACTTGAGTTGTTCTGAAAAGTTTGAACTTTTTAAAAGCATTGAGCAACCAATAGGGCAAGTTGCATGGATCAAGGGAGCGTACAGGGGGTTGGGTGCTAAAGCATCCCTTTCCTCTGCTGGAAGCTGCCTTTATTGTATTTTAGGGCCCTATGTGTAATTACATGCAGATAGAGCCGCAATCGTTTTCCCAGATATGGCTCGCAAAGACAGGAAGTTCCCCAACAAATTCATCCGGATGCGCTGGAGCGAGGAGTCAGCGAGTGCGGACAAATGACTGACGACAGAAACAACTATTTGAAACCGGAATTTCCGTGACGATACGGCCTTTTATTTGTGTTTTATGTGCAGTTCATCTACATGGGGCAGAGTAATAGAGAAGAGATACGAACGTGAGGATAATGGAGAGAAAATGGGGGCGCTCCATTGCCACTACCCGATTGGAATGTTTGCAAGGACTCACTATATTGTGCACTCAACCTCTGAAAGTCGGGCAATGTCAAAACTGTACCATCAGTAACGAATTTGGATCAGGTGTTAAGAGGCCGTGCAAGCTTTTACGTCAATGGCATGCAAAAAGAAAAACCAATGACATGCATCCGAATGGACAAGCTGTAATTTGTCTAATTTCTCCAATGACCACACCCTGGTTTGTTGGGGATGTTAAAGTAATTTATCATCGCATGATTGGCGTAATCATTGACTTTGAACAGAGAAAATGAAGTCACACATACTTATATTTTCAACCATATTTTTATTTATTCCATAAAAAAATTATGGATTTCGATGCAACGTCTTATAAAACAGTAATAATTACATGGTCATTAGGCCAATCCACTTCATATGAGTATGGTGACATAATACTTGAACGTTCCCCTTGCACTTAACTTGCAGACAAACTTCACACAGTACAAGATTGCATCAGAAAAATACTACATTAAACACATGGAGTTCGAAATGACATATCGAAATAATGGATTTCGATTCAACGTTATATAAAACAGCCATAATTACATCGTCATTTGGTCAATCCACTTCATACCAGTACGGTTATATATTACCTGAACGTTCCCCTTGCACTTAACTTGCAGACAAACTTCACACAGTACAAGATTGCATCAGAAAAACACTACATTATACACATGCAGTTCGAAATGACATCAAAATAACGTAAAATCAGCTCCAAATGAGAAAATTATTTCGGTTAGATATCAGCTCTACTCTTCCAATATACAAGAACCAGCATTTTTCCTTAATTCTTTTGTGTTTTTTTTTTTTGTATTTAAGCAAACCTAACCTAAGACAAACTAAATTCTGGCCTAAACATCTAAATGTATGTGGATGCCCATTCTGCAAGCAACCACTGCCAGCCTACCAGCAGTTAGGGAAAGCCCACTTCCTTAGTTTCCAGAATTGCGTTGAAGACGAATGACAAGTTCTGTAACGCAAAGACATGTATTTCGATGAACAACTGTTTTCCGCAAAACGACCGTCCTCAAGGGCGCCCAAGACCGAAGGTTCTTCATCAAGGCCCTTGATGAAGGGGGTCGCCATGGATGGATCGATTTTTGCCAGCATCCCATGCAGCGCCGTAGAGCGGAGTTCCTAGACGTCGTCTTCTCTTTGGATTTCCATAATACGTCGATACGGGAAAAAGTTGTTCACTGAACCCAAAACGAACCTTATCTAAATACCGGGGGTTCCTTTCGTGAACAAAAGGCGTTTTGGCATATCTCAAATACCCATTCTGCCCCCCACCCCCTTGCATGCATGATCATAGGGCGCTCTGCAAGGGGGTGGGGTGCCACCAAAATCATTAACGCCTATAATTTCGCCAGGACCCTCTGCAGGGGACTGGGGGACCCCTCGCCGTCACGGATGCTTAATCCACGATACGATTCACGCTGAAAACTGCGATACTTCCGTTGGCGTAACTCGTGCCACGTGGCGCCCATCATGGCCCCTCGCCAGGGGGTGCTGTACTGCATGATTCGGGCCTACGGAGATGGGCATCAGCGATTTGAGAAAATGACAGTTTTCATGGATATGCAATGTGTGTCGCGAACCCAACAGAGTGAAACTCATGCAGGGTATGTGGCTTGTCTGGTGGGGGTCGTCCATAAAAACGCCATGGGGGGGCCCTGAAGGATGATCGAAGGTTAACTTGAGCATCTTCCTTGGTTAGCAACATCTCTTACTTTGATGGACGTTGTCAATGCACAGCCTCTACACTGTAAACCGTAAAAGTACAAATGCCATTTTTCTAGAGTACAAATGTACATTTACACCCCATATATCATACATGTATATGTACCCAAAGGGATGAAATGATTTAAATATTTGAACCTCAAAGTACAATGTACCCCTAGGAACACGTGTCAAGGGTACACATGCGATGAACATATGTACCCATAGGGTGTGTGTATAGTTTCAAAACATTTGTACCCTTAAGGTTCAACATTTGTACTTTTTCCGTTTAGAGTGTAATAACAGATTCACCAAATCCTATCGAACGTCTTATATCCTCATGAACCAGTAGATGGAGCCACGTGCATTAGTATTTCATTCCTGATAGCGACGATGTAATGCTTTCGATGGGGGGAAATTCATTTGCAAATAATGTACTAACAGTATTTAAAGGTGTAATCAGTGAACTCGTCCTTTTTTGGATTATTTTGTGCGCAGTTTTGTCGAAAAATGCAACGATACTCGAAATAAATTCAAAATCAGCTTAGAGCCATATCTGTACAAATGCCCAGTAAAGCTGGTACGAAATTCTCAAAGTTTGAAGCGTCTCGTATACATACAATGTACACTGTAAACCGTAAAGGTACAAATGCAGTTTTTGTAGGGAATAAATGTACATTTGCACCCCATATATCATATATGTACCCAAGGGGATGAAATGATTTAAATATACCCCTATGTCAAGGGTACACGTGCAATCAACATATGTACCTATAGGTGTGTATACATGTAGTTTCAAAACCTTTGTACCCTTAAGGTTCAACATTTGTACTTTTTAGAGTATATATCCATATATGATCACATACTTCAGATATGGTCATCTACATGATGTCCATTCCAAGAATAACTACTACAGCTGTACATGTAAGTACAGGTAAGTACACTCAACTTACCTATTGTATATTGCATAGTTCAACATCATCGGTTGAAAAAAAAAATGGGGTGAGAAAACTGCAGCGTTCATGTACTAACATTTGAGAAAACATTTTTTTCAAGAAAGGTACGAGAAACCACAGAGGGAGCAGCGGTACCGCCCCGCCCCAGATCAATGGCGAGCCACTTTAGCATTTATGAAATTTTCTTAAGATGCAAAACCTAGCCATCGTCCATCAACGCTTATAAAACTGGAGAAGTGGTGGGCCGGCCGAGCTGAAGTGGACGGCCAGCAAAGGATGAACTTGAAATTCGGGGAAAGTTGAATGGAACCTCCGGGAAATTAATGACTCCTACCTGGGGGATTCCAGTCCCGCCCATCAGGTCCTTGCACCTGGCAAAAAGCAGGCATTGTGGCCGGCGAGGAGCCACTCGAGCTGTCCAGGAGATGAATCGAGAGCTGGAGTAGGAAGCTAACAAGGCCGGACAATGGGCAGGCCGGGCAAAGCCAACATGGTTAGGATATATGGCCCTTTGGAAAAACCGCAATGCGAAACACTAAAATTGCAGAAAAAGGTGAAGTGCTTGTTACGGGGCTACCTGGCGACGGGGCGTGGCACTGACGGGGATCATTTCCAAAGGACAGCTCTCAGGACTGTCAACATGAAAAGCCAGGACAGCGGACCAAGTCCGAGACCACGTTAGGATCCCTCAAAAATAAAGGCTGGCTGACCCATTGATTTTAGCTCCGACTTAATCAATCATCGGGGCACTTCCTCCTGTCTTGGCTCCCTGTGTTCGATTCAGGGACCCCTAAATGGACACCCCTCAAAATATGTACGCCGTGGGAGACCGGAACGCCCCCTATAACGGCATCAATGCAGCCCCGTGTATAGGCAAATTCGTTATCAGTATGGAACACAGATGGCGCCACCGCTAGCGCGCGTCAGCTCATGCGATTACGAAATCAGGAGATTAGCAGATTAACAGACGAGGAAAGACCGATCATGATCACTGAATATTGAAATGTTGCCATGTTTACCGTATTTTAAAGTGGTGACATGTTATTTTTTAAGCTGCTGATTTTTTAAGAGTAAAAATAATAAAAGTTCAAAATTTCAAATTAAAAAATATTTATCAGTGTCTCCATGAGGTCCTGCTTCCCAAACACGGACAAAATACATAAAAAAAAAAAAAAAAAAAGGTAAAAGTGGCGTTTCTGTAGATATACACCCACATCGAAATACCAATTACACTTGACTGTAAATTTAATACGAAGTACTGCATGCTTAGTAAAGGCTCTAGAGTTTAAAACAGTAATCATACACTTGAAGTACTATACATTCAATAAACATCAGTTTATTTAGATATTTTACATAATAAACGTAATTTAATTTTGCGAACAAATTTGGGGGAGAAAATGGAAGAAAGTATAAGAATTTCACATGTCAGTCGCCATTCATCAGGGTACATGAATCACATGGAGTTCATGTGTTTTCTGGTACAGTTGATCATGGCACCAAATCACCGATTGCAGAGCACAATTTCAAAAGAAAATTGAATTAAAAAGATCAAGAATAGCCTACCACACAGGGTGATCATTCATATACAGTCCTGCATTAAGTACAAAAATACAATTTTAAAAAACGTTGAGTTACAAGGACCAAATCTGGCAAAAAAGTGTAAAAATGTCACATGTCAGGTTTGTGGTTCATCTATACTTGGTGCACATGGAGTTCATGCGTTTTCTGGTACAGTTTATCATGATACAAATCACCGACCAGTGTTAAGCACAATTTCAAAAAAAAAATTATTCAAGACATACCGTAGTTTTACAGGTCATAAACGTACGTTTAAATAACAAATAACAATGCATCAAATACAGGGTTGTACCCATGGAATACAGCAACAGTATATGTATTTCCTCCCTGAAGATGACTCTTAGCAAGACTTGACCAAATGTTCTCCAGGGACCCAAGCACGCAGGTTTTCTCCATGGAAGCTCCAGGCAATGGCTTGTTGACTAAACACAATTAAGCTAACGATAATTCCTCTTTGCCTCAACGGATCCCTTTTATATATGGGCATGCAGTAGCTTAATTTCCTGGCCAGTTCCATCTTGGCTCCGATGGATTTCCAGCCTCACCAATCCACGAGCCCCTATCTGGCGCTTTCATTTATTGGTTTACCTCTTGATGTGGCAAATGCAATTTTACTTAAGCGTAATTACGACGAAATTAAATCAGGATTCGCCACATGTGAGCTTTAGGGTTAGGCCATTTCAATATTCAGCCTGAATCGAGTTAGGACCTTCAAATTCGATCCAATGTGCACTGATGGAAAAGCGACAGAAAATAAGGTACAGAAGCTCCTTCGACATAACACTCGCGTGCCACGGTGGAAAATTTAGGAGGAGCAGCTTATAGACTGCAAAATAGCATTTCTACCATAATTTATTTTGTGCAATAATTATATTAGGCGTTCCCCCATCTCATTATTCGCTTTTTTCGTTTTTTATCTTACGCATTGCTCATCACTCCTGGCCTAATGAGGTTTCACTCATCATTGACTTTAATGCTACTAATAGGAAGAGCAAAAACTGCTGGGGTTTTTTCAAGCTCGCCATGCCATACAATGAGCTACAGGGTATTAAGAGAAGCGTCGTTTAATTGGAACGGTTTTCGACTTCAAAATAACCAAATTCGAAGAGAAACTTAACTTAAACAACTTACGAATTTTTGCTGTGATATTTTCTGGTGCAAAAGATTTTTCAACACTGGCCCACAATCTGATACGTTATACAGTACAAGGGTGATCGTAATGTCCTAGACTTATTACAAGAACCAAATTTTGGAAAACGTAAAGTTTTCTTATTAATGCTTTACATGGAAGTGGTCATGGCCCAGCAATCATGTGACCAAATCGCTAATCAGTGGTCTGTGATGAGTAATCCCGGGTGATTTTCTAGTGTGGAAATCCTTTTCAATTCATTTTTTTTTAACTTGATCTTAATACTGATCGGTGATTTGGTATTGGTTCCATTGGTGTCACGATAAAGCTGTAAACCTAACAGAAACGCATATAGCATTTGTAGAAAACAAATATTTTCAATAGAATTTATTTAGATTAAAGCTATACAATAAACTTAATACCATTATGTTAATGATAAATTTAAAAAAAATATTTAATTATAAACAAGCCACATTATCCAGTAAAGTTCCACATTTCCATACGTACTGGATATTCAGAAACATGAATTAAGCAGCTACGCACACATAATGGTACGCTAATCACCATGCATGCATCCATGCACTGCACATGCATGGATGGTTGGTTGATATAGAGAAATGTATTCCCAAGTGGCGACTCATTTCATTTCGAACATGCTTTCAATTTATGTAGGGGTCTCACTGGTATAGGCCTCGTCGTTTGTCAAACTTTCTGAATTTTTAATTGAAAATCTATCATGCATCAAAGATGCATTCAACAATTTGTGCTACATTCCGAAACCCATGGGATTTTATATAGTAATTTAGGTGAGCGGAACCTACATCTACAAACCACATACATAATCATTTTAGACCAATTAATTCAAAATCATCTTTGATGTCAGTTGACATCATGGTCGTTGTTGACACACCACCGACAACCCTCCGAGGAAAATGAATACATGCATCGAAATTAAGCTCAAGGAAAATACATTTTGTCTTGATTTATAAACTGCATGCTTTGAATTTTTTTCTTTATTAAATTCATACGAAATGTACATATTTGTCTAGATAAATACTTTTACACAGGGTGTTTGTTACTCATAAAACGATTTCGATTTCGAACAAATCATGATTACAGTGTATATTGCGGTACACATAAAACAGTAAAAACCAACTTCTACACAAAATCATGTTATATTAGCAAATGCCATCATCGCCATTAGTTCCACTCGTAGAAATCCCACAGGTTGCATTAATGCTCCAATTTAATATGTCAATTAAATCACCACATAATGTCCTTTACACGTAACGCATATACAATGTATAAAATTATATTGAAATACATTTTAGTAATACAGGTATATGTATATACAATGTGTAAGTGTGGGCAGGGGTATATTCCGAACTACACAATCAGCGTATGTACAGTGCATGTACGGTATACAGTACATGTATAAACATTTGTTGTGATTATATTCCGATTTTACATTAACAATCTCAGTATATAACATACACTGTATATATTACATTATAAATTGTATTCATCTTATGTGATTTACATCAAAAAATATATTTTATCAAAAGTTGTAAATAATTTCCAGTAAGGGCACAATGCAGAATGATACATGCAAGTATACACATTGTTCTTATCATGTTAGCACAAACCTTATTGTTTACGTAATAAATATGAGAAAAAACTATTTGTTAACTTATTAATTTGTTGACTGCTTACGGGCGTTTATAAATTAATAAACGTATACCTGTATATGTTCGCGATATAATTCAATGAACTGTTTAGGGCATTTGCCCGGCAGCCATGCATTTCTTCAATGAATGGGCATCGCGCATGCATGTTTTCCTTCCACGCTCTTAGCTCAGGGTTTGAATCCCCACTCACGACATACTATACATAGAACCCACGCTCACCAATGAAGGGCCCTTAGGTCCTAGTTCGGCCTCCTTTAGGAGGAGAAAGAAATATTGATTAGTCCATCAAGTTGGAGGGCGGTGCAAATGGAAAAATATGTTCCGAGAACTGCAATCAATTTGCAACAATTACATGAATGTTATATGCCGTATGTATATTAAATGGCGTATTCGCATTTCGTTCTGTGCCAAGCATGAAGTCTTCTGGTAAAATAGAGTGGTAAACAAAAGGAGTTCGCATGTAAACATTAATGCATGGAAAGAAGTGTCCAAATTATCTTACATTTAAAAAATGTGAACTCAAAAAATACACGAAATTCAAAAAGCAAATTTAATATTATCAACAACGGTATACATTTTCTTGCTAGGAAATTATACATTACTTAATACCTTAATATTACAAAACAAGAAGATTCGTTGAAACTTTTTGAGACTAATTTAAAGATGTTCTCACTAGCGTTAGATGCACATTTTCGAACAAACTGACCTGTACAGGGTGATATCATATTCACCCTTTTAAAAAAAACGTTTAAGTAAACGACCCCTGCTGGTATACATGTACATCCATGAGAAAAATACATGTACATTGTACAGGGTGATATTCCACGTATTTTCCAAGTATAATTACTTGAATCATCGAACATGCAGTCTGTTGACATGAATCACCCTGTATGAAATTACATGAAATATAAAACAGAAATGTTTGGATTTTACCTTTTTCCAAAATTTCGCCCTTTAAACTAAGTCTTTTTAAAGATAATGTCTGTATCGAGAGTAGCATACATGTAGTTCTAGAAATGATGTTGAAATGTTAAATTTCTGATAACTTACATGTATAAGTTTTGGGAATTGATAGCTGGTATGAAATCGTTTACGTTAGGGCGCGGGCATATGGGCAGTGGGCGATTACTCCAAAGGAATGTGTGTACCTCGACATTTTTATAAAATCTGAAACCGCCGGAGATATATGGTCCTGCGTAAATCAATTTCCGTCCTGAATATCACGATAACAATATGCAGGGGAAAAAATCAATGTAATCAGAAAGCCAGCGAGGCATATTCAGCAAAAAAATGATTGCTTTGCATGAAGAGCCAAACTGAAACATGGAGAAGGATGTATGGACCCATGGAGGAAACATCCTTGGAAAGAGGAAAAAGGAAGGGACATGGAGGGAGAGTCTCCATCACCTGTGAAACGCGACTTTTCTTCATTCCAAGTCAGTCGGAAATTTCTCAGGCCCTTTGCCGTCATTCGAATTATTAACGCTTGGCTATCAAAGGTGG
Organism: Cylindroiulus punctatus; assembly: GCA_034695085.1. Classification (NCBI taxonomy): domain Eukaryota; kingdom Metazoa; phylum Arthropoda; class Diplopoda; order Julida; family Julidae; genus Cylindroiulus; species Cylindroiulus punctatus. The sequence continues at coordinate 13,741 of JAQFYZ010002113.1, forward strand.
CATCGCGAAACCTGCCCACCCCTTGACACACCTCAACTTCCAAATCTTGCCTCCCAACAGTTCTTGATTCATGATTGAGCTTGTTATCGTCAGCGATGTTTCTCGTGATAGACGTGGTAAAAACATGTCACTTTCTGAGCTGCTTCGTGCAATTATGGGCATAGGCAGCCATGAAACATGTGTCACATTCTTCTTAGGTTAGATACGAAATACATGTACAGTGTAAACTTATATCAGTGATACCATGTGCAATTAGGTAGGCACATCAGCAGGTAACAAGCAACTGTTATTTGCATGCATACATGTGCATAGTAAGTGATTGAAAATAATAAATTGTGATTCGAGTGTTAAGACATCTTGTTTAGATGTTAACACGCTTCCAAGTGCTTATAACGCATGAAGACTTCAAATTCTCTGATTTCTCCAGTTGTTTAAAAATAAATATTTCTTTCTTGACTACTAAAGAAGCAAGAAATACACTGCTATTGCAAAGATACTATATTTATTGTTCATGAACCGTACATGTATATACAAGAGATGGAACAAAAAAAATGAATAAGGAAACAGCATATTTAGACAAACGTTTTTCAAATTAAAACTTCTAGCAGCCAGGTCTCAATTTAATTTATATATAATGTTTATATTTTCAATCACTTACGTAAATGGCAATTAAAATTTGAGCCCAATAGTGCAACTTTTGTACATGAACACTAACGTGGCATGAAACAAAAATATTTTTTCTTTGCAAAATAAGCCGATCAATCAAATACAACATTACAAAATACCTTGTTTAAAATGTAAGCGTGATTATTATTAAATCGTGACTGTAAAACATTGCATTTACAATAAACAAATGCAATATTGATATATTGCATTCCTATGCATGACTTCAGTTACCAATTTAAATAATTAAAACATTCGAATTTTTAGCATAATTAAGTTGCAACATATGGCTTTCAACACATTATAGCAATTCAGCTAACATTGCATAAAACAAGCGCGCTAAAATAAGTACAGGGTGGCAAATAAGTACAAAAACATAACACGTGCATGGCCTCTCAAACTAACAATATCCATAAATCCATTAATACAACTAATCCACACGTTATGTTACATGATCCAAATGCAATTTCGTCGTCCGTGCAGAGCTCGACCACCCACACAAAACAATGGTCAGTCATTGTATAATGGTCGCAATCCACCACAATCATGCATCTTCTCTAAATCAACACGCAGACCCTGGTATGATTCGGCGCATGTAAATTTTACTAATAAATTGATTGCTTTGAAAAAAAGCAGCTGGATATAACCAATATTCATTTTGGGGCAGGCAGCTTTACAAAGGGTCCATTCTTCTAGCGCCCATTAATGCACGAGGCCACTAATACAGATGAGGGTGGTTTTCAAAGCGGGTCTATTAGTCAGAGCGCCATAGCAGACATCTTTGTCATGGGGCTCGCACATTAATTTCGAGCAACAGCACGTTTTCATGTCCAACATTCCGCTTCACTGACCACTTATGACCGCGCATGCATGTGAAGGCAAAAAGGGCCTCCTGATGCATGATGGACCTTATCTTTACAGGAACATTTTTAGTGCAGACCCCATTGTTGGCACTAATATTTCCCTGGTCGGCGCCCCCTGGCAAGGGGTTACACGTGTAATATTTTGGCCAGAAAACTATTGGCAAATTGGTCCTAAAAACAAACAAACAATGACATCCACGCCTGATTAGACCCAATGCTGGTAAGGGTGCTAACACGCACCCCCTGGTGGACCGACTTGACCATGCCGAACTTGAGCTCCAGCCATAACTCATCTCTGACATCAGAATGCGTACCGCTGCACTTAAATGATTTGCAAAAATATGTTGCGAAAAAGCACCCATGGATGAAATATTTCATAAGAGGTTTTATCGAGCATGTTCAGCACACGTGCATGCATGTACCGGTGCGGGCTGCACAGAGCCCTACTCAAAATTAATACAGATATTACTTCCTAGGGGGCTGTGCATAAGCGACGTCCATCAATAAATGGACTTTATGACCCTCAACACCCATCCGTATTGGACAAACACCTCTTGGACGTACTGCACACACAGAAGTATAAAACAATACAATTGCAAGTGTTTCTAACACTCAATTCAGCCTCAATACATCTTAGAATTACACTGTAAACCATAAAAGTACAAATGTAGTTTTTGTGAGGTACAAATGTACATTTGCACCCCATTATAGGACTCGGGTACCTTTTCATTAAGAAATGACCCACATCCATGTCTGCTAATGACCTTCACCATGGAATGTATGCATTTGGTCATCTTCAGTACCCTTGTGGTTTTTTGCAAAAATAAGCAAAAATAAGAAAATAAAAAGAAAAGAAAAAATAAATGTAAAAGTACCTTGGAGGTACATTTGCCATGGGCATATATACCTGAAAGTGTTGAAAATTAGGTACAAATGATTATCATATACATGCATGTACTCAAAGGGAGTAAATGATTTTAATATTTATACCTCAAGGTACAATATGAATGGGTACAAATGTGGACTCATATGTACCCCTAGGAACACATGTTAAGGGTACACGTGCAATCAACATATGTACCCATAGGGTGTGTATATAGTTTCAAAACGTTTGTTCCCTTAAGGTTCAACATTTGTACTTTTTCTGTTTAGAGTGTAGCAGATTCTGCAAATTCCCAAATGAAATTTTATATACAGTACCCTTTATTTGTAATGAGATCTTGTTGTTCCTTTGTAGATGGTGGAGTAAGAAGCATGCTGCAGGCACATACGTGTACCTAACTTTATAATGCTTTCGTAACACCTTCATGCACTGTAAACCATAAAAGTACAAATGCAGTTTTTGTGGGCTACAAAAGTACATTTGCACCCCATATATCATATACAGGGGGGAATGATTTAAAAAATTTGTACCTCAAGGTACAATGTACCCCTAGGAACACATGTCAAGGGTAGACATGCGATGAACCTATGTACCCATAGGGCGTGTATATAGTTTCAAAACATTTGAACCCTTAAGGTTTAACATTTGTACTTTTCCGTATAGTGTGCGATCACTGTCAACCTACGAGCCGTTAGGAGAAGCCCACTCTAATGTCTACATTATACGCTAGAGCCAGGCTGCAGCAGGGCACATTCCGAAGTACAGTTCATATTCAAAATTGCAATGTGCCCTCAGCCTGATCTCAAATGGATCGAAGAATTGGATGTTGACATTGGAAAAACATGCATGCTAAGCACTCCAAGATGGTTGCTAGTAAGGGCGCCTAAATATGCACGAGTCAGGCGCGATTGATTTCGACTTAAAACCAAATGCGTCGCCCTGAAAAGCTCCTAAACGGTTTAGGGGCCGTGAAAACGCGTGACCCCGCAGTTGACCCCACGGCGGCGCTGATCTCGGGTATTACCGAACAGATGAAAAAAACCTGGTTACAATATCCACTACTCCAGAGTGTATCAAATGTCAATGGGGTAAGACCCGAGCTTAATCCAATCTGCAGGCAGAGGCGTTAGGGGGGAGGGGACGATCCAATAAAAGGTCCTTACACTTTATACAAATATAGCGAAGTAAGGGCAGAGGGAAAAAAAAACGCGAAATCTTATGGATTTGGACATGGGGCCGAAGGTGCAGGCTGGGAAAGGGACATGTGTTCCAGAAGGGCATGTATTTGCAGGAACAATCAGTGTCCATTACACTCGCTCACCCATGTTACCACCGAAATCCCCGATATGGACACTGATATGAATAAGAATGGGGTTCGATAAACCAATATATGTAGGTCCATTATCCGCAAATACAAAACAGCGTGGAAGCGAAGCAGCTGACGCAGCGTCAGGGAGCTCTTGGCCTGTCCAGGACCTCGAGGCAGCTGGGTAGGCTCCCAGCGCCGCCTCGTGACAATGGCGTCGTGCGAATAAATGGGCTTTTAATATCTCGGAATTGATGTAAGTATGGATTAGCAGCGTGTGGAACGAGCAGACATCTGCATGAAGATGTCTGGGGAATTAAGACGCAGCGTTGGGGAATGATAAATACGTCGAAATTATAAATGCATTTGAGTTAAAATGTAAGATTTCCTGCCACGATGAAGGAAAACGCGACGTGATAAATTATGAAAAAACTTGCGTTGAAAATGTTGGGCCAAGTTGCATTATTATCCACTTTAATATCTGTGTATTGTCGACTGTACAACGGATTATGCCCTGCTCCGCCTCAATACCACAGAATGTGGGCTTATCCTGCTGGCTCGAAAGCAAACAGTGATTGCCTGGTCGATAGGCAGTTAAATAAATTAATTACTTTATTAGGTTAGCTAACACACAAAACAAAAAAGAATTGCTACATCTATTACAGGTGTCACTCTTGGATACTAGACGATTATTTAGTATCTGGTTTAAATGTAAATTTCGCATGCACATTTGGAGCAGATCATATGACATATCTACACATTGAGCCCTGACATACGTGTAAATTTGCACACTTTTCGTTTGTGCACATTTGTGCACCCCAATATGATACCTGTCTAAGCTGTTTTGAGCTATTTTCGTTATTGTTTTATTTCATGTTTTTCTTGCGGTTTTTTTCGCTAAACATAAATTCACCTAAAACTCAATTTCTTTAGTTAGCTGCCCAAACCCAACTGTCAGGCAATCACTGCCAGCCTGAGAGCAGTTAGGTGAAGCCCACTTGCCCATACAATGTAGTGTCTATGGCTGAGCAGAGCCTAATGTATAGAACAGTGAAAAACTGCAAAAGTGTGCGGCTCATCTGGTCTTTAGCATCACTATAAAAGTGAAGACTTAGCAAATGCACACATTTTTTTGCATTTTTTTGCAGTTTGCATGCCTCGAGCATAAATCACGGACATAGTCAACTAGCTTGAGATCGGCCTCAGACTCGAGCATGCTAGCAGCCTCCAAGATAGAGCTTTAAAAGCCCACAACATCATGAGGCATCAGGGTGCTTCTCGGACGAGCCTCGTGTGTTTAGACGTTTTTCTAGCTATGGGCCCCAA
>JAQFYZ010002114.1:0-18765 GCA_034695085.1 Cylindroiulus punctatus
ATCAGGAAAGGAGAAATTAGATTTGGTAATTTTATGCAGGGTGTCCCCAAAGTCACAACGCACTTTCAATGGGCCTTAAGGGGCGTTCAACTATTATGTCATCATCTTGGGAAGGAAAGAGGAATGATGACGGATGTGAGGGAGATAAAAGGTGTGGTTGAATGATTTCATTCGTCAATAAGTTTAAACGCAAACAATTTATTTAAAAATATGTTTACTAAAATCCATCATTTATGCTAAAATTCTGTCACAAATTTGTCCTTTCAGAACTTTTTCAGTCAATGAATATGTCATCACTTGCGGATGAGGTGAAAATGATGACAAATGGTGACATCAGGAGTCTTTCACACGTATTTGCATGTTTGCAATCAAGTATTTTTTTTCCATAAAGGGACGTTCAAGTATTATGTCATCATGTTGGGAGATGAGGGGATAGAAGAGTGGCTACATGATTTCATTTGGCAACAAGTTTATCACAAGCAACCTCCTTTTTCTTTTGAAAATATGCTTTGTGCGACTAAAATCCATTATGCTCAAATTTGGTTGTCCTTCCAGAACTTTTTCAGTCAATGATTACATCATTACTGGGGGATGGGGTGAAGATGATGACGAAGATGACACTGGGAGGGGGAGTCTCAAATGCACGACATGTTTAGACACGTTTCAGATTTGCTGCACAGTTTGCAATCAGTTTTACCCCTAAGAGAAGATGCAAAAAATTTCCTACCTAGAGCATCACCAGGAGACACGCTGGACAGAATCAGACAGATGGCGACGACAAAGATAAGGTCAAAGGTCGTCGCTGGTCGACGTCCAACGTCGCTCGATTTCAGCATGATGTCGACGGTCAAAGCTCGGTCGACGAAATGGGATCGAGTCTGAGGGGCGTTGTACGATCAGCCGTCACGGTCGATTCGAGTCGACTCAGGAACGAATGGCCATCATTTATCAGAAACCATTTTGATTAGTATACAAAGATTAAGGTAAAATAACCACTACGATTGTGTGAATGGCGAATGCGGGCCATATGGGAACAGCAGACTGGCCTGGCCCTCCCCTTAGCAGTGAAGTTTTTTTTGTTATGTGACTTGTATCGCCATTCTCACCCTAATTCCCAGCATCTTAAATAGGTTAAAAGGTTTGCAGAGTGCATTTACCTGAAGTGGAGATAATTATTTAGCAAAAAATGCAAAGCGAAGCGAGCGTGACCACGGCCAAATTCTGGTTTGAGATTGGAAAAATGGAGCTCGACCACCGTTCCAACTGCAGTTGAAAATGCTGAATCTTCATTTCATTCTTCTTTTTTTCCTCCGACTGATGATGTCCTTATCGTCGCTTAACCGAGTAACCTTCGAAGCTGCACGACTAAATTCTCACCTCCTCTGATTTTCCAGACACCTACACCATCGGAGATTTCTCGAGCGAATCCAAAAATAATTTCAAAACTGCTGAAATATTCAAAACGATTGAAAACATTTGGATAAACTACGGTATATGCCTCGCTCCTAACTGTCGGAAGTAATCTTTATGTTCCAGTTGCTAACCTAACCTAAAATATATTTTCTCATAGTGGCTATGCTGGAGCAGGGCATGTACTGTAGCATAGCCAGTCATTGTCTATGGATAGTTTGTCAATTTCAAAATACTTACCCATTTGTTGCATTTGGAACCGCTCTTTTTGGTGGATTTTCCCAAGTTCTAGAAAAGATCCCACAAAATTGACGCTTCGAGTTGGGAAAGGTATCGAGCCCTGGTCTGGTCCGGAGTATATTACAAGCACTTTTGGTCATCTTCCGTCTGAATGAAAAAAGGCAACTCTGGCAGCTAAATCATTATATTCAATTTAATTGTAATCGATTAACAACTAAACCAATTAGTTAATTTATATAAGAAAAGTAGTTATATATCTATATATATCTCTTTGAAATAGAAACCCATCATAGCATTTCGAGAACAATATTCGGGAGGAAAAACGAAATAATTGGCGTCGCAGGGGTGTCGCTTATAACGATGGACGACGCAGGGAGTGGGGATACCATCGAAAAAGGAAGGAAAAAAGTTTTGTACAGCATTTGCAAAATAAATGGGAAACTTTTTACACAATATTTAAAAATATATATCATTAAAAGGTTTTTTTCTTCACTTCCTTTCTTCGTGCTACGTTTCACTTTTTTTTTTGTCTTTTCTTTTTGTATAAAAACGAGGGTTTGGGTCAAACCGAACCAACACCTCAATCATGCGGCGAACACACAACATAAACGTCATCCATTCATCCTTGCATTCAATCAGAAAACGTCATCCGGCAACGGTCACGTTCATTTCAAACGCGATAAAATCAGTTTTTTCCTCCCAAAAATCGATTTTGGGCCAAATTCGCTAACGAATGCCCTCTAACAGGAATGACGCCAGTGATCGGGAGTTAGTATAATCAATAAAATGATTTAAGGCAATTGAATAACGAGGAGGGAGTTTCACCTTTTTACAACGTATTAATAGAAGGCCTGCACAAATTTTACACAAACAAAAAACCCAGACAAATTTAAGGACGAGTGATTAATTTCGGAGATCTATTTGATTTGGGACCGACTGAACGGCGAATTGAGTGCAGTACGATAACGACCATATTGCCACTAACTGAACTAATGGGTCGAGCCTTAATCCACCACTCGAGACCACAATAGTTTGTACATCGAAGCCTTTAAATGCTTCTCGAAAATTGATTTAAAAGGGCAGCACATAACATAGGGCTCCTTTTTGCGTATACAAATTTCAACTACATTATTAAACTTTGGTTTTATCACAATCAAACTTATTTTCAAACTTCGACTTGAATAACATTTTCTTGATTTACTGAAATTTTGTTCAAGATGAGGATATATTTTCGAAGAATATTGTCAATTAACTGGGGGATTATTCCAATACATTCCGGGGGCTGATGATGAAATACGAATTTGGCCATCAATTAACTCAAACGGGAAAAGATCATGAATTCGATACCAAGACGACTGTGATTTTAACCTCCTAAATTGGTGACGTTGTTCGTCTGAGTACATTGCTGAAGATACATCTCAATTCGACGTTAACAATTTCCCACAATCAATCCAGTTCAGAAAATGAAGATAACATTTTAAGAGGAGAAAAGAGGCATTCGAAAGAACGAAAAAGAGCTATTTACAAGAATAACGCACAGGGATCCTCGCATTCAACAGTTCACCCACCCATCCAAAAACAAGTAAGAAGAAAGATGGCTTTTTGGTAGTTTTTCGGAACCCGCAATTAGGAGTTAACAGAGGAACTCTTCGGTTCTTCGATCCACAGCCGGATTTAGTTTAATTTTTTTCATACTGCGCGCCTCCTCTCAATGGGCCCGGATGGCCGGGACCGTGCACAGTGCCACCATTCCAGTTCTAAACGAGGGAGACGAATACGAAATTGGCTAAAGCCAGGAAAACTGAAAACTTACAAAAAGGTATGAACATAAACGAACAGTCTTTCACAGTCTCTGATTGAGGCACCCGCAGCGGCACGACACGAGCGTCGAAAAGTCACTTCTCGAAACGCGATAAGTGCTTGTAAAACAAATGGCAGCAAAGGTAAAAGCGGGCGGTTGGGTCATGTTTCAGAACGACGAAGATGCTCTCCAAATGGCAACAGATGGAGGGAGAAAAACAACTAAGGGCGATGACGTCAGTCGGGTCAAACGAAAGTAACAATCCACGATATAGTCACGCTGTTTTAATTTATTATATATATATATATGTATGTATTTATAATTATATATATATATACTCTCTATCTTAAATTCTCTTCAATTCTAGAATAAAAATCTTGTCTGCTTTTAAATCTTCCATATTTTTATTTTTTATTTATTTTTGTACCACCATTCACCATTTGTCAAAAAGGACACTTTGTGAGTGGCCGATGGTGGAGGAATCGGGGGAAGTAAGCTAGCTCCACCTGGAGGGGGAAGGGGCACCCGCCATTCCGAAATCCACTTCACGAAGAACGACAACAGCGCACCAAAGGGTCTCGTCTCGTAAGTTAGCCGCGGCGCGTGACACAGAAATATCCTCCCGATGTCACATCGTGCGTCCCTCTTAACCACGATCGGTAACGTTCAAGGGCCTAAATATCCTCTAGACGAAAAATAGTCACGAGTCGTGCGAGACGTCGGCGATAAGGCGCACAGTGCGTTTCGGAAAACACAACGGGTGAACGACGACGATGAAGACGACAGCAAAGTGAGGTCACGATATAGACGCTTCATGTCTCGCGATCGTTCGCGACGACATCATCGTGCACACTCACCAACAATGCGCGAGCACATTCTGTGGGCGGTGTCGAAAAAAATCACTTCAAAGAACGAATCTCCATCGACCGGCTACGTAGGCTCAGAAAGCAACTGCTGAAGCAAGCTTTTCTCGTTCTGCCGCGGCTCCTCTTGAATCTGAATTTAGAGACGAAAAATTTATCAGCAACTTGTAGCTCTTTGCTCGGAAAAACTTAAAATACATATCAACATATACGGCATACATTTTTTAGAGAACTATTAACACTAAGGGAAATAGGGAAAAGCTGTTCTAAGGGATTTGGGTGCAGCATTAGATAAATGTTGGGAACTGACACCACGTGAACTGCTGCGCAAGAGCACAGAATAACAGGCAATGTGAGGCGCAGGGACTCACCCTGGAATTGTGCTGCTGATTTGGGGCTTGACGTCCGCCATTATTTCCGTCTCCGTCGCTACTTCCCGCCATGCCCAACATGGATTGATTGAACAAACCAGGAGACTTCGACTGGCCATCGCCTACGCGCATAAATGGAATCGGTATCAGTGGGTGTGAAAAATCACGACCACGAGGATATCTTCCTCGTATTCTGCCCGGATGCTCACCAGTGGGCAAGTCCAGCTGATGGGCCAACGAGTCGAAATCAGATTGCAGCATGGAGGAATTGGACGGTGCTCCAGGACCACCCATGTTTTGAGCCAAGAGTTGCTGCTGCTGGCCCTGCAATGACAGACAAGAAATGAATAACATTTGATACGATAAGACAAGACACGTGACAGCCCAAAACTGCAGGAAAATCTGCCTGTGCTAGTCACGCGATGTAAGGATCTCCTGAATAGTACTCCACTCACCTGCCCTTGCTGTTGCTGCGTTCTCGCTCCGACGTGGTTGCGCAGCTCTCGTCGAACATACGCCGACATTCCAGCGCCGCGATCCATTTGGGAGCTGCCATTCCCTCCGAACACGTGTAGACTCTGGTCGTCGAATGGAAAGTGAGTCCGTTCGTTATGGGGATTTCCCATGCTACTCGTGCTGTAACTGGGCGGCGGGGCGCTCTGAGGAACACTGGCAGCCATCGAGTAAGACTGGGAGAGACCGGAGGTAGGAAACGAGGGACTCATCTGTTGGCCAGGGGACAGCAGCGGATCGGAGGAACCGACAAAATGAGAAGCACGGGGAGACAGTACACGTCCTGAAATCAAGAGAAAGTAATTTGAACGTTGTACTAAAAATAAAAAATGACGCACATTAAAAAATTCCCAACAAAGGTCAGTATCTCAAATTCCCCGATATTTCCTTGATTTTCAGGTGCGGTCACCATGCCAACGAACACCTTAGAAATTCAAGTTTGAGATGTTCAAGAGCTCTCAAGACGCCTGTCAACAGTACAGCCACTCATCAAACCCGATTTGGAACACTTACAGCACATCTTCGCTGACAGTAGGTATAGCTTAGAATAAAAATGAACGTTTTTATACCTGGCATTTGGCCTGGAACAGACACCGCCCTCTGCATTCTCACTTGCTGCTGTTGCTGTTGGTATAGCGCCACCTGAGGATTGGGTTGACCCGTTGGGAGAGAAGCTTGCGCAAAGTGTTGCTGGTCGGGGAAAGGGTTTTGATGAGCGATGGATCCGGGCGTGCCTGGACTGGGCATGGAGCGCACTCCGCCTCCTTGAGGATGCTGCTGGCGTGGAGGAGGCTGAGAGAAGCGCGCTTGACTGGAGTAAGCACTCTGCTGCTGCTGCAGCTGCTGTTGCTGTTGCTGTTGCTGCTGCTGCTGCTGCGGAGGAGGATGAGACGCTGGCAGGTTGCTGTTGTCTACCTCCGGCGACATAGACAGAAACTGAACAAATATAAAGTTACAAATCAATTCATGGCCATTGACGATGCGCAGAGGTACAGTACTTCCCAATTTGCATTCTGACATAAGCAGGTCCACTGGCTTTGATGTTAAACTGTTGTAAATTTCATGCCTTTTCCATTAATATAGCATTTGTCAAACTGTTGTAAATTTCATGCCTTTTCCATTAATATAGCATTTGTCAATGTCTATTAGAATACTAGATCATTAGATCAGTGTTAAAAACGGGAAAGTTAGACCAGCTAGTGTTCATTTTCAGTGAACAGGTCAGGCCAAGCGCATGCACATTTACAGCAGTTCCATCATGAGTAAGGGTTATCTGACTAAGCTAAAACGTCCAGTGATTGAATCAACTCAAAAATGGAATGACCCTCAAAAAGAACTTGTATGACTTTTCAACAACATCCACGAGCGGTAGACACGTCTTAAAAAATCTCATGATTACAACTACATGCAAATGACCAATGCATAAAAGTAGCTCTGTCTTCATATTTTCAGTTTTCTAGTTGCATTTTATAAACAAATGGGAATGGGAACAAAAACGTTGAGCATCCCTTACCTGTGACAATTGAGCATTCAGCATCGGATTATTCTGCTGTAGGTTGGGGTTATTCCGCGCCGCTTGTGACCAAGCGGCCTGGTTGGGCGGTACTCCCGAGGCATTGGCAGACTGTGGCTGCGGCGACAGTTGGGGCGACGGAAAAGGCTGCTGTTGCGGCGGCTGCTGCGGGTGCGGCGTGGTTATTCTGGGGGAGAGTTGGGAGTGGGCGGACTGTTGTTGCTGCTGCTGCGAATAGGAAGGCATATTGGCTTGCGGGTGAGGGGAGAGGCGCGCTTGCTGCTGCTGGCCCTGCTGAGGACTATAGGTGGCGCCGTGAGGAGCTGGAAAGGGCAGCGGCGAGTTCATCTGAGCATGAGGGGAGTACGGCGCCTGCAGCTGGGAGGACATCCTGACCCCGGGCGATATCTGCTGAGAGGAGGAGACCGAGGAGGTTTGGGTTAGGGCCTGCTGTTGCTGTTGCTGCTGCTGCTGCTGCCCCCCAACGATGAGATTTCCTCCGTAGCCTGGCGAAAGCTGGGAATCGGGCATGTTGCTGTTGGAGGACCTCTGCGCCACAAACGGGTAATTGGAATTGAGGTAATGCCATTGAGGAGAAGAAAGATTGGAATCATTCGGCGGCGAGTGAGCCCTTACCTGCAGCGTAACGTTAGGCGCAGCGGGGGAATTAAGCAGGTCAGCCATGTTGTCATAGCTAGAGGGACTCAACTGTTCCTGCAGCATTTGATGTTGCTGCTGACTACTCATCATGCGACGCTGAGGCAGCGCCTGGTTTTGTTGTTGTTGTTGTTGTTGCTGCTGCTGCTGTTGGAGGGAGTGTTTGGCTGGCCGGCGCTGTTGCAGAACCATGGGCTGCCTAACGTTCTGTTGAGGCCCCATACCGGGCAGGGAAACGTTAGGGGCATACTGAGGAACGCCACCACCTGACCTTTGCATGTTAAGCATCATCTGGGTGGGTATAGCGTTTTGACCCGTGAAACGCATCCTTTGATTGAAGCTGCCTGGTGGTGCGGAAGATTGTGAAGGAGGGGGAAGGGAGGAGAGGCCCTGCTGCTGATATACGGGAGGAGGGGGGTGATTGGAATAGGACTGAAGGCTTACGTTAGGACTGGGAGGCATCTAAAAAAACGAGAAATAAAATTCATCCGGAATTACTACCAGGCCACCTGCATAGACTTGCTTTAATGCTAACAATAAGCTGCCATGCACTTGTACTGACCTGGGCTGAGGAATAGGGAGGCAACTGTTGAGGGACGGCCAGGGAAGGCGACAACGGCATGTTCTGATTCTCGCAACTCATCAGCTGCTTTTGAATAGCATTGATGGCCATTTTCTCATCTTGCGATGTGATGGACGATGAAATGCTCGTGCTCGACGTATCCATTTCACCTAACAAACTTCTCAGATTTGCATCGTTTGGTCCTTCTAATAGTGCAGTAAGAGAAGAACAAAAAAGGGAATTAAGACAGTCAGAACTACGAAAATAACTTTTCATCCACTAAATCATAGCGACCGTGAATGCATTCTAGCATGTAGCTACACTATATATGGCTCATTAACGCATGCATACCAAATTGATATTGGCAAACAACTGAATACTATATCAGACTGACATAGTATAATGATGTCAAAAACAACTAAACTGACCCTCAATTTCACTTTGTAGGTCCATGACCTGCTGCACGATATCCGAAATGAGATCTGAATGAGAGTCTCCTTGACTGGTAGAAGGCATAGATGCGGCCGTAGAGTCATAATCCACCAACAGCGAATGCCCAGGGGGTGGTTGGGGGTAGCGAGTATTGGCAGACATAGCTTCGTTCATGGAGCTATTGGGGGCCTCTAGCATGTTGGGATGGGAAGGCCTGGTCATGGGTGAAGGGACGGGCGATGGTGCCATCGTAGTCGTCGACGTGGCCACAGATGGCACAACCCCACCCCCGCTGCAGCCCTGCATGATTGAAGGATGGTGTTGCTGCTTCACTTGGGGCATCTGGCCAGCATCATGTCTCAGAGGCTGATTCAGAAGGTTACTCAGGTACCCGGAGGGTCTGCTTTGTTGCCCGATGGCGCCCGGTCCAGGATTGGGTAGTGCATGAACGGTCGTGGAGATGGCTACTCTACCGCCAGACATCTGCATGCCCATGTGACTCCCATCTGGAGGAATGAGCTCGTGGTTCATCTGCAGGCCCCTATGAGGATGCGATTGCTGAGTAGGAGTCTGCTGGTGGTGCTGCTGGTGTTGTTGATGCTGCTGCTGCTGGTGTTGTTGCTGAATGCGCTGATGTGCCGACGGATCCATTTGGACAGGCGTGTGCATTATTCGTACCCTTAAGTCCTTGGGCAGCTTGTCCTGGGGCCTCTGGCTGATCAACTTGCTAGTGTCGACTGAGGCTGGCGCTGGATCTTTCTTGGGCTCTTTGTTTAACAAATCCAACAACATTTTGTTGTTATAAACCACACTGCCAGGAATCTGAAGGTTAGGATGTTTCACAGCTGCAATGAAACAACGGAGCAATAAGAACGTTTCATCGAATAGCGGGCAACAAAACAACGGCTTTGGAAGGAAGCGGGTAAAAAGTCGAGTGGAAGGGGACTTAACCAAATAGTGGTAAAAACGTTCTTACGCATGCTCGGCTCGCCCATGCTGTCAGGTTCGTGATCCATCGAGGATTTTCGCTTTAAGCTGTTCACAAACCCCTCGGAAAAGTCGTGTTGCTGTGGCTGTGGCTGAAGCCTTTGAAACTCCCGCTGTTGGCGAACGTCACGAAAATTCCTTTGCAAAGGATTGCAAACGAGCTGACGCAGAATACTTTCATCCACTGGATTTTCATTGGCAGATTCCTACAAGTGGACAATAATTCGGTTTATTAGGCAAGACCGGGCCAAGATACCGCTAACATTCGAGACAACTCGCATTACTATTTCTGTAACTAACTCTGTAAATTGCTTGACACAGCAGGGATCTGTGCGAGTTTATATTTTATATAATTTGAGTGTACACTGAAAATATTGTTTGATATGTTGCAAAAGTTTGCCCTATACATGGTCTGGTTCAGAGCCTTACCTCGTATTCTTGCATGTCCAATAATTGGTGAAGAAACTCATTGGGTCGTTTTGCTTGCAGTCTGTCTGAATCGCAGTCATCGTCGCTCTTTTCATTTAAAAGGGTCTAAAGCATAAGAAAAAAACCAGCTGCATTATAAAGAGGTTCCATTTACAATAGCCACGATAGCCAAATTAATTTACACAAAAAAATTCCCCTCAGTGCTCACATACCCACGCGCGCCCATTAACAATTAGGACAAAGTAACAGAAACGTAGACAGTTAACCAATTGTGGAGAGGAACTTGTAAGAAAACATTAACAGCAAGCTCAATACAAGGGTCAATCGATTCGCTTTCAGTTCCCCTAAATGTGGCAGGTAACAACCACCAAACAAACAACCATGAAATTGAAAAATGCCACAAAAACTATCGAAAGCTTTGAATGAAAAGTTGGGGTATGTTACACAATTCATTCCCTGCTGAAATAATTTACTTTTAACATGTGATTCTGGTCAATGAAAAAATTTAAATCACGCGTGTAAATTAAAGTCACCTATATGTAACTATGCAGTATAGAAACCAAATAACAAAAAATATAAAGCCAGAGATCTAAAGCATGTCATGAAAACTACTTACCCGCAGCAAAACGTTATTAGAAGGATTCGGCTTCTTGGGAACTTCTTGATGTTCTCCACATGTCACGTTGGAATTGTGACTGGAGGAGGGAACGACACAGCCTTTTTCCTCTTCGGCCGACCTCCTCCGCTCTGTGTCCATCTCATCGAAATCTTCGTCTTCCTGATTTAATAGTCCGATAAGAATGGTGTTCTCTCCTCCTTTAGGAACGTCTTTACCAATTTCCAAGGTAGATTGGGAGGCTTCGCCAGAAGCGCTCGCGCCACCAGCATCACCAGGACCACGCGCTGCTTTGCTTTCGTCGCCCAAACCTAAAGACATGATTGCACTGGAAGGCTTAACGTCATCTTCCCCCTGAGTCAACAGCTGTCGTAACTTGACCGCCTGAGAATCTGCCGAGCCACCAGTTGCCGATTCGCAAGGCCCTGTCGCGGTCAAGGGTGAACTGCTCGAAGCCACGCCATCGTCCAACATGGGCTTCTTGTCCATTTCGAAATTCGCCGCCTTGCCCGCGCGTCCCACATGGGTGGGGCTGGCTGCGACCCGTTCGGATCCGCTCATGCTCGAAGGTTCGGGAAGCGGGCTGAACGGGAACGAGTTGTGAAAGGCTGTCGGGGGCGTGGCACTCGTTCTCCTACTGTTTATCACATTGCCAGGAGAGAGACTGACGGTGGACTCAAACCCCAAGGTTCCCGCTCCGGGGGTGCCACTGGAGGTGGCCGCCGAAGTGGACGGCCGAGAAACCGGTCGGCCGTTGGACCACGAAACTGTGGCCATTGAGCTGAGCGAGTGTGAGGCTGCACTGACCACAATGGACGAATTGCTAAAATTCACATCCTGCGAAGAGTCCAAGCCGCTCTCCGAGCAACCTACTTCCCAACCCGTATTCTGAAACATGTCTAAAGAAGAAAAGTCTAGGTCGGGGGCCACGCTGAAACTATTCACGTTCGTCCCGCCATTGCCACTAGTGCCGCTATTGCTGCCATTGCCACTACTGTTCGTTCCATTTGGGTTCTGAACCGCAGAACTGGATGAGGCAGGAGGGTCATTGCCGTCGATTCCGCTACCACCGCGCCCCATGAGGCTGGTTGTTGTCAATAGCGGACTAGAGGAAGGCGCAACACTAGTGGTCGCCATACTAGAACTTGAGGCACCCAAGCCGGACGAAGGCGAGACGCCGCCACTCGAAGAGCCGTTACTCTCGGTACTGCCGCCGACCTCGTTATCGCTAAATAAAATAAAAAAGAATAAAATGGTAAGTTTAAATTGAATATGTCGTGTTTGCACCAGCAAGAAGACCTGAACCAACGATATGATACTCTAGCCAATAACTCAAAAAATCTGCCAACGTAGCAATATTGATAAACATTTTTACCCGATAATCGAATGCATCGACATAATGAATTCCGGGTCCCGGTTCATGTTGCCATGCGAAAACGTTGTGCTTTTCGTTTGCACGCGAATGTATTTTTCTTGAGCGAGGCGAAACCGGTAAATGCCGCTAGTGCAACTGCCAGTTTGAAGAGCTAAAACACACAATTGTTATTTTTTTCATTAATAACTTTTTGGCAAAATTTGCAATGGAGTGTAAACTCCTCAGGTAGGGATAAAACTTAGGGTAAAGAAGTGAAGCAGCAATTTGTGCACTTCAGGGATCATACTCAAATTTACAAAGTCATTTCCCTGACTTTACAGGTACATATAAACCTTGCACTTTAGTCACCTACCTTCTTTAAGGTGTTGGGTGAGCTTTTGCTGATCTGCAGGATGGCAAAGCTCTAGAACACTGTGTCCAACAAGGTCCTTGTTTAGGTACTGGCTGTAGGCTGACGTTACACCGCTTAATTTGGAAGTACAAAAGAGAAGTTAGTCATACTGCAAACAATCCTTAGCCAAAATATCTAAATATTTGTTGTTGGCAGTAGTGATGTGTAGAAATGATGTTTCAAGCAATAATTAAAAAATGCTTGAATCACAAACTCTGGATTTTTCATTAGATAAAATAATAAAGTTTATATTTCAATTATGAAGAACATTTTACATAATGCCCAAGAACCAAACGAAATCACAAAACCTAGCTTTTCCAAGATCTTCATTACTAATCCAGGGGTAATTTTGACTTTTTCAGAAGAATATAACACCACTACGGCTGTCAAAAGGAAGTAATGGCAGTCTTAAATGAAAATAAAGTGCCCCTGACGCGCTTACCTGGTGTCAACTATAGTAATTTTTCCAGAAACGTCCAACCTTGTGGAGAACTGTTCAACAGTTGAGACTGAATTCTTCTCATTGGCAGGAATTCGTCGAGCGACGCAGACCATGTGGACATCTGTTTCAAGTTCGCTGTTTTCCTCTCTTTCTCCGGGACGTGGGAAAAACGCAGCAGAAATCTGCATGTTCTCATAATGCGAAACCCTTTGTTGGGATTCCTCCATCGTCTCCCCCGGCCCAACAGGAGGCTTCACGAGAAGACGACAATCAAAAGTACGGCCCTTGTTTTGGGAATTGGGGTCTGTCACCCAACCTGTAACGGGACAAGAGCAAGACTTTTGGTTATGACTAACTCCATACGCGTTGATCGAGAAAATAATAACCATGCGTAACAAACGCTTGCCTATGGAGACGGGAAGAAGTGCGCTGCTGAAACGTGCGTGATCACCAATATGAATTATATTGTAGATGCTTTCACCAATCAGATCATCCTGATAAAATGCAAATGTAACGAAAGAAAAAATCAGTCTAGCTTACAGTCGAATACTAGACTTGGCACTAAAGACACTCGTCAAGATGCATTGAGATATCCGAAACTTACTCGATTGTATTTGATGAAAGAAGTGACGTTTTCAGAAACCAGCTCTATTTTTCCCTCCGTGCTAACCAAGATCACAAATCCGTCCAAAGTCTACACAAAGTTAATTGGGAGGTGCAACACTATTAGCTGACCGTAAATGCTCGAAATGTGATAGTGAATTGCTACGAGGGTTACCCACCTCTAAAAGCAATGGTCCTAAGAGGACATCGTTCAAAATACTGGGTTTACTAGAGGACACGTCACTTTGTTGAATGGCATCACAATGTTCGCTCTCTGTTGAAAAAGACAAAAATCAAAAGTTACAACTGATGAGAATCTGGCAGTGCCATCGAACGAGGTTCTTTTGAAAACAATCGAAGGCCATTAGCAAGATAGCTAGCAGACAACTAACCTTGTTCTTTGATTTTTCTGATCTGATTGACTGTCGCCTGCAGTATGGCACACTTATCTGGCTTAACGGACAGCGAATTCATGTCAGAAATGCTAGCAGAAATCAGTTCTGCCAGCTCCTCAAAGTGGACGTTCTCTTGTTCCCGGCGACGTTTTTCATTAAGGCACTTATTACTAAAAAATAAAATTGGTATAGCTGTAACTTGATCCTTATGTTACGTTTTTATAACGGGAGAAAAATTTCCTTTAAGAGTCAACGCGTCGCAAGTCATGGTAGGTCTACACAAACATCAGTTCAGAAGTACATACAAAACTGACTGGAAGCAATTTGACCATGTTGTTTATTTGATTAGCCCAAAGTTGCAAGCTTCTTTGAGCTTGCGTTTTCTACACTATAATTATATTCATTCGTTAGGTTAAGAATAATTTTTTGCCAGAAACCCATCGTCATAGTAGTCAAGATGAGGGTGAGAGTGAAAACATTAAAATCTTTAATGAGGCAATGTTACTCGTGTAAATTTCAACCGATATTCTGTAAAACAAGCAGAAAAACCAGTGAGACTAATGTACTTTGAAACCTCTGCATATCAGTTAGTCATTCCATGAGGTTGCGACAGTTGTACTGCACCGGACGTGAACAAAAGAATTAGCATTTGGAGCAACCTCTCTAAGTGGGACACCCCATAAGTCGACAGTAGGACAGTGTTTCATGCACCATGCATAAAGGAGGCCGGTCCTGCACGCACCAATGGTGAGAAAACCCTCTTAGTTGGACATTTAGCTTTGCCAGACTAGCATAAAAGTTATCTTGAGGAAATTTGTAATTTACATGATGATGTAAACTTTGTCCAATAATCCAGACGTTTCTTTTGAGAACATTCTAGAAACTTCAGTGTTATTGTGTGGGCGAATGACACTTTTCCAAGCACCATAGGTGCCCATCATACTGTAACTGGTGCTCCACTGAGTGCCCAGAAACCATATACATGCATATTCAACACCAAGGATGTTTATCCATTTACCTGGCTGAAGAAATTAATAAAAGGGTTTTTGGCTGAATCGTGCATCAAAGTTTTCCCCTTTCCAGGTTATCCAGATTCGTTTAGTCTACATTTCTAAATCCATGGAGTATTCAATCCATTTGCATGCTGCACTTGCATTTGTGCGAGATTTTTCAAGATTTCAATGCTCGAAAAGATTCCGATGGCACCAATTTTAAAGTGGCTGTCAGCATAAAGCCTTGTGTCACTTCTTAACCATTCAACACCATTTTGCCACGAAACATTACCAGACATCATGCCAGTTTCCCTAACTTTTCCAGACGGCCAGACACCCACTAATATCGTGGTGGATTTGCACAGGAATTTGCGCCATTGGAAAAAATTAGCATCTCCATCGATCTTAACACCCCGGCATCCTAGAATCCCCTTTTCTTCCAACAATTGTCAGCAATTAAACGCAGCAAAAAAATTTCACCAAAAATTCTCCTTTTGATTACAAGCTGCCGAGGTGCAGTTTAGAAGAAAGGAGAGAAAGAGACTCCAAAATCGACCCATCACATCAGCAAAGTTATCACTAGGGCATATTATATTACCTCCTATCCCAAACATCGTTCAACATCCAAGACTAAAATAGGTCCTTATCATAGAAAACCAATGAACAGAAATGCATACGTACATTTGGGATTGTGGTTTACTCTCAGATTTTCTGCGTTTTTTACTGATCACATTAGCTACATTAGTTACAGAGCTCATCTTAACCCAAAGTGGGTTCTCCCGGTGATCACATGGGCCCAGGCTAAAAGAAAAACGAGAAGAAGAAAAAACAATTAAAAGGATGGCACTGGTACAACGTAATAAACGAGCGGCACTAGTCGCATCAAAAACAGCAGCATGTCCAACTAATGATACGGGGTTAAGTGCCAGATTTCAAGTTCAGCTGAAAACAAACGCCCGAGAGACGAGGTTGAAAGTCTTCCAACACGCATATGAAATAATCTGGCAATTATGAAGCAACGACATCTAAAACAGAATGAGGGAGTTGGTTATTAGGCAGGAATTCTGTACCGATATAACCTTCTGGGGTTATCAGTCGCTATTACGGCCGGATATAGACAGGTACAGACACCCAGTAGCTATCAAGGTTCCCGTTGCGGGGCGTGAAATGCTGGACTTAAAATAATGCAAGCTCAGTAGAAAAAACGTCACCCTATAATATAACGCCCACTTGTGAGTGCCTTTTCGAGTACTAATATATGTAGATTTGTGTGACATGACCGACCATATTTCACATACTGCAAGATTCCAAGAGGAAAATAGGATATTGTTTCACTAAACAGGGTTGAGAACTTCTTTACTTTTGCAGGTTTTAAAATTACTTGATCATGTGGCAATGCAAAGGTAGAGTAATTTATGATTTTTTTCTCCATTGACAATTTCGTTATTTTACTTCCACAGAATTGCTTGTCATCTCTTGATTATATGATTCTATATGATTTACATGATTATTGCCTAAAATCAATGGATGACAAGCAATTGGCCTATTGATTTCTTGAATTTCCCTGACTTCTGTAAAGTCAATCCATTTTTCATAACGATTCCAAGTGTTTCAGGTATTTTTGCAGGGTTCCAGTACCAGTCGCTGAGCTAAAATCCATCGAGAGTGACCCAGATTTCGAAAAATGTTTGCCTACGGCGCCCTCTTCATCATTGGTATTTCTTATCATGGGAGACCCACAAAATGCCTTGGTGATCTAGTTCTTCATGAAAATTGCCATCGGTATTCCCCCGGTTATTAATGTCACAAAAAACGTCTTGAAAATCCATTATATCTGATAGCTTTTCCAACATCTTCGCCTATGGCAAACTTTATAAAAGACTGTTGCATTTTTACATGGAAACTTTTAGAAACGTTGGCTAAAATACTTTTAGTGGTGTTCCCTTCATGAATAACAGATTTCATAGTTCCCAGAACTTTCTTCAAATGGAAATCCCTGGCATTACATGTTTCCCTGCTCTACTATTCCCATCCAGAGGATAGTTATCTCGAGGAAAGTGGTCAGAAACTTAGCCATGTTAGGAACCTCATTTTTGGTACAAACAGTTTCCACCATTTGAAAACATCACTCGATATGCTAGATTCGCTACAACTAGCGATAAATGTTCGCAAACAAACTGTAAAGAAATGCTGCCAAGCACGAAATACACCCATTGGATTTTAACCCCCGTCCCCCTCTATAATCCATATAACCTGTACTATATCACTCACGTAATGTAGCTGGGCTCAAAATTCATTAAATCAGATGCTCCAACTAGATGCATGTCACATCTACTAGGAAAAATTCCTTACCTCAGATGGGACTATGCTACTGTACAGGCTGCTGTACAACAATTACATACTGTAAGTTGGATGCCCATCCTCCCTAAATCTTCAGGCCTAATTTGCGCATGGCCCCAAGGGAAGGGGACATGCTCGTCCACTGTCCACACAAGGCCAGTATTACCCATGATATTACTGTCAGTATTTCACTCGATACTGACCCTTACATGCTCAGTTGTCTGCGGTGGTGGCCATGTAGGGTGGCAATGGCATCTACATACAGTACACGTACATAATATAGGCAACACACCTTCTGATTGTCGTATCTGAAGCATGATGATCACACCGTGTATTCTAGAAAGAAGCGATGATAAGAAATGACGACATTCAATGCAGCAGCAGCAGCTAAGCTGAGATGCAGGTTGATGGTCATCCGAAACCACTGGTGCGCGTGGATTTCGCCCCCACCCACGTGGCACAGGGTACCGAATTGGACTGGGAGGAGGAAAAGAGGGGCACCGAGTTTACAGTTGTTTCTTATTCCTTTTTTTTTTAATTTCCTTTCGTCGTCATCGCCTCACGTTGGCATCGCCAAGAGATGAAAGAAGACCCTTGACCTACTTTTACCCTCGACGATAAGTAGCGCTGCCCAGACCGTTTCCCCACGACCGACGAGCCAATATCCAAACGCTTTCCGATCATCATTATTATTTACAGTAATAATAATTATACTTAAAAAGTGGGGGATAAAAGCTCGATACAGACAGGCAAATAAATAACCGCGGAAATAAAAACGGGGCCCGTTTGGAGAGTAGCTTTTCGAGTCCATAGACCCCATCGTATGTCCCGATCATTTATTTTCCCCCAGAAACCCAAATTCGGCAAACCCCGTGCGGGAACCAAACCCGAATCGAAAACACGGCAGCGCGAGCTGTGTGCGGGCACAAAAAAACCGAGTTTCCGAGCAAAACGGGGGTCGATTTGGAGCGATTTTGGCCGAACGCCCTTGGTGGCGTCCGGTCATTTGCCTCCGAAGGTTACGTCCATTATGACGTCTGTCTCCCAAACCCAACCGAGCAAACAGACCACCACATTTTCGTTCCTGCGCTCAATCCGACCCTCGCGCACCATTTTACGCAAATTTCGTAGCTGGTCGCAGTTTTTGTTATTATTACGGTGGGGAACGTTACCTTCGCTGCTGTCCGATCATGTTGGTTGGCGGCGGCGAGGCTCATCCCAGCTCGCGGCCCGTTTTCTGGTCTTAAAACGGAGAGAATTTCGCGCGGGGGCCGCGGGTACATTCCCGGACATCGGGCGACTCCTTCATGGGCCTTTCCGCGACGGATTGGGCGAAATTCGGAGGGCTGAAAGACTGCTGTGCAACGCGAAAAGATCACCAGCGGGCCAAATTAGGCTGCATGGGCCATGGAGACACGACTTCACAGAGACCCCGTGCAGCGAGGCTACACGGCCTCGTGCACAACGCGTAGCGCCGCCTAGCGGCCGCCATCGCCACGCGGCGCTTCTAAGCAGGGATGCGACGCTGTACAGCGGCGCCCACAAAGTCGCTGCTGCCAATCCATATTTTTGCTGTTTTAGGATCCCCCGCAATGTCATCACTGACCACAAAATGTCCAAACTTTATAAAATTAATAAGCAATAATGTAGCTTGTCGAAGTAACAATCGAGCGAAGTACAGCATGCGTGGGCGTCAAAATGTCCCTAGATTGCTAGGCAACCATTCCCACATCAACCGACTTTAGGCGTACAATACAAGGCTGCTCGAAAGTGCGTTGTGACTTTGGGGACACCCTGCACAACATTTCGAAACCCAATTTCTCCTTTCCTGGT
>JAQFYZ010002115.1:0-18746 GCA_034695085.1 Cylindroiulus punctatus
AAAAACGTAGTTTTCCCTGACTCTCCCTGACCATTTTGCTCTTCCCTGACTTTCCAGGTGCGTATGAACCCTGTATAATATAAACTTTGAATTAAAATATTTAGTTTCATTTGAAATCATCGTATCTGTCCAAAATTATCAAAATTCAATTGCAAAAAATCCCTTTCAATGGGCATGTAAACGGGCGTTGAGTCCATGGTATGAGATGAAACCGAGTCTAACAACATGCAGCCAACCTTCAGAAGGTTTACATGTAAGATTACTCAGCTTAAGTTAAGCCATGTACATGGCACCATAGGCTAGTGACAAACAAGCAAAACTTCGTTCTCATTCATGGTCTAGGCCCTAGAGCAGCTTCGCAAAAATTTCAAAAACCTTCAAGCTTCCTGTTCCCTTAACACTTAAGACCAAAATTAAGCCAAAAAATTACAATGATTTTTTTTGCTGGTGCAACCATTTTGGTGGACGGTGGTCATCCATGGAAATGAGCTTGCTTCTGATCATGGCATCCTAAAATCGCTCCTGGACATATTTTAGCACGTTTGAGGGTGAAAGTTGATAGAAATGTTTATTGGGCTGTCATTGCTAATCCCACTGCACCTCGGCCATTGTCTTCCCAGCTCCAGGGACCCTTGAAAAGCCCCATTTTCATGTGTTCACCCCCAGTTGCCAAGTGCGCTCCATAGATGGCGGTGCGAGCAGGCAGTTCCCGCCCATTGTTTTAGCCCGGCCAGAGCGCATCCCCGGGCGCCATCTTGCCATTCAGGTTCTGGTCTTTTCATCCGTTGAAGCCACACAAAGTCCTTTCGGGTCTTTTGTGGCCCGCCCCCTAGCGTTTGACAAAAGTCACAAAACCCTAACTGCGCTAAGCCTAGTCGATCGGAATTTTTCACTTTGGCTTAGGCCTCTGCAAGGATGTCATCTTCCCAGCTTGATTTAATATCTCGTCTCCAATTTCTGGTGACATAAAAAAGCGGGATTTTCGTCAGCTCCATTAAGCCCGAGAGGGGCAGGGTATTTTCCCCTCCTTGGCCGACATGAGCCATCCCCTAATGGGCTCAGTCTCAAGGCGAAATCGGCAGGAATCATGGCGGAATGACCCAGATTGCATGCGCTGCAAGTAGGAAGCCAAAGGGGGACGAGATGCCCAAACAACAGGCGCAAAAACAACGCTGCAAACACCTGTTATTACCCGCGCTTTTCTTTGTTCAAAAACGACTTGGTCAGCCATGTCCATGTCCTGCATGCAGTAGGCTGCCTCCACCAAACCGCCAAATTTTGGTTTTGGACCCACCCCCCTTGTCATTGCTCAATCATCTTTATTTACCCCAATGTGCAGTAATAATAATTACAACAGACAGCAATTTTAATATGAATGCGAGCTGGAAAAAATTATTAGGAATGGTGGACTTTGCCCACGTGTCCGTCAAAAATTACACCTCGAGGTTTGGAATGCCATGCATGGTGTTACTATAATTTGCATAATTGTCAGTGAGGAATTTATGGCGATATCGTAATGAGCATAATTGATAATGAGGAATTTATGGTGATATCGTAATTATTAGTAATATGTTTGGATCCTAGCAAATTTTACTGCAGGCGAAAATGTTTGCAAATAATTTCTTAAAATGTACAATTTTTGGGTGGACAGGTGGTAAATGCCAAATAACTTTGGTTGATGAATTACACCCATACCAGTGTCTACCACGTGATATTGTACTTGAAGGGCATTGGTCAACCTACCGAAATCACACATACTGTAACAATATGAGTTTTCAAAACTGAAACTAGATGTTAGATGATGGTTTATAACGCAATTTCTTTAAAAAAAATACGTTCAATTGGTCCCCCTCTTCCTCCTCAAGATAATTTTTTTTGACATTACACATTACAACCTACACATGCAGAGGTCATATTCGATGTCCTGAATCATAATAGTCACTAATTGCTGCCCAGTTTTCAACTCGATTTCAGCAGTACTTCGGCCAGATTTTAAACTTAAGACTAGAAGTATGGGCTATGCATCGCACCACAATAACTTGGGCTTGAAAGTCCTGCTTCTGTACTAGTATGCAGACTTGGAGCCCTAGTGCTAAATGGGATGTTTGAATGTGAGGTGCTAATGGGACATGGTGCAAGTTCATCCAAGAGCCATTATTGACATTCAAGTTCAACTCCAGCACAACTAGCACTAATAAGTCATTCGTGGAGCATTGATTTGCGCCAAAACGGTGGAATGGCCATGACTGAAAGTCTGCATCTTCAAGGTCATATTATAAGTGTTTCTTGGGACAGCGGGCATCAAATGCGGCTTCGCCAGGAAGCATGGCATCTTCCCAAATGTTACCACAGGCATTTCCTGTCACTGTTGACGGGTGTTTACCACCAGTACGTTTCCCTGAAACTAGGATGGCGTAAGGCCTAATTCCTCAGCAATTTGTTCCAGGATTTCGCAGCCCACCTTGTACCTGGAAAACTGATTCAGTCAGACTCAACGACCTCTCACACCTGCTCGTTTAGTTTCCAATAATTTTTGGCACATGCCAACTGCTGGCTCAAAGCCTATACAATACTACACTGACATTTCGACTTAAATTGGAAACCTTCTCAAATTCCTGGAGATCTGGGTGCATAATCCATACCTGAAGAAAAACCCAGAGGTTGTTCGACTTATTCCTGCCTGCTCAGCGCACCTTTAAATTCAGTTTGAAAATAAAGCGGTTAGGCCTATTTTGGGCAGAGCAACAAGGTTTGCACTGCACTCCAGTACTGCGCAGTAGGAAGGCAATAAAGTTTGATCATGTTTCCTCTGGTGGCGGGCGTGTTTCCCACCCCGCCGAGATTTTCGTTGCGCAAACTGCTGCAGGAAGCTGGGACGAAAATGCAGGTCCTGGGAGCGTTATTTTGGTGGGAATTTTTCGAAATAATTCGAACCCTTCAATGATCGCCATTGGAAGGGCTCATGTATGACAGTTGCAGCGTACTAGGAAGCGGAAATCTTACCTGAAAAGCACAACGCTGTCAAGCCAACGGCCACGGCTACTATATTGTTCCTCATTTTCGGGCTGCGGCGATTAAATGAAGGCGAAAATTCGTTTGCAAAGTCGAGATTCTCGGATTTGAAGTGCAGTGCAGTGCGGAGTGGCTGCTTTGGAACGCGTCAATCCTGGCTTAATTTCCCATTTTCACGGCACGGGCAATTCACATAATCAGCAGTGTTAAATCCTGGCGACCGCTGCTTTGTATTCATCAAACGCGAGACGATAAAGTGGCGATAATTCGCATCAACATGCAATCTGCGAGTATCTTCCTCTGCGCCTAGCAACGGACTGATTCGGATGCTGAAATGTTTTCAAAATAAACTATGGCCGCCCACTCCCGACCGCCATCTGGCGGCGAGTATCGCAAACTGGCAGAGGATTCACCGCAGACTGGCACGTCGATGCTCATTGGCTTCCCTCCGGGCCCTAGGCTGGGAAGGCGTTGATGGTATATTGGTAATTTTACTTGATCGAATTCGCCATCTAGCGACTTGATTTCGAAGATTTTTTATACCTAAAAGAATTCAAACTTTTTTACCATGCTTATTTATATTTTTCGATGGTTTTCATGCTTTTTTCATCATATTATGATCACATCAACAAAAAAAAGCATGAAAAAATCATCATAATGTGATACAGGTGATAACGAATGGAATTAAAACAGTAAAAAAGTTAAAGTTTGATGAATTTTTCAACAAAACTTTTGGAAGAACAAGATTTTCTTACGTGATTTCAAAAATAATTCAAATTTTTTTTCATGCTTTTTTCATCATATTATGATCACATCAATAAAAAAAGCATGAAAAAATCATCATAATGTGATACAGGTGACAACAAATCGAATTAAAATCGTAAAAAAATCTTAGTTTGTTGAATTTTTCAACTAAACTTTCGGAAGAACAAGATTTTCTTTTCCAGTACTTAGAAGCTTTTCTTTCAAAAATCCATAATTTTTACTCAAATTTTGGTAACAAAGTTTCTCCAAAGAATGGATGATTTCACTTTAAAGGTTTACAACAAGATAGAATCGGTCTAAAATTTGACAACTTACCAAAATGCACCACAAACAAATTACTAAATCCAACAGGGTCATAAGGCATCTTAGTGCTTGTTGTCGAGCCACCCTGTATTACTGCATGTGCTTTCTGAGAGCACATGCATTTGAAAAATGCTAAATTTAGAAAGAGATATTCTATGTTCTATTAGTAGTTTCGATTTACACACACAAATGGCAGAATTTGCCATTTGTGTGCTACTAGAAAAACGAAATAAACAGTTAGTTTTCTGCTAAGTTGTCAAGACATTTCCTACCATCTCCTACAACCTAAAAAACGAACAATTACAGTCCTGAAATTCTACTGAGCACGACAGCGCTGATGTGTGGCAAGATTGCAAGAGCTTTCGTATCATTGGGCTACCGATAGCATTTCTGTTTACACACCTGACCGACAGGATGACCTGACTGTAAATAGGACTAAATCGGATGAATGACAAGAGTATTACAGCTTAAAAAAGTAATATACAGTTTTAATGAAAAAGACGGGTGGAATGTTGTCACTATTTTTGCATGAGTTTTTCAAATATCAACCTTTGCATTCTCATTTCCTCCACTCTCGCCTCTTCAATATCGAGGCGCCGCGATTCCAGCCGCAGTTGTTCATTACGGAAGTCAGAATCCACGCGCCGCTGTGCAGCTTTGTGTTCCATGTCCGCCCTCAGTTGCTGCATTTTCAATTCATGTTCTTCTTTCCGGATTCGAAGCTCCAAAGCTGCTTTTTGACTAATCCAGTCCCCCACAGGTGAAACGCCTCGTTTACGGCACCTGCACTCTCGGACAGTTTCAGGCTTAGGATCGACTGCATGACAGAACAATGGTTTTGCTGAAGATCACACTTTTCATAACTCTACTACCTGCTGGGGGTTTGGAATCCCCTTAATAATAATGGTAAAAGCAAATTTAACTTACCATAATTGGTGGCACTATGTGGACTGCTAGCGCTGCAAGAAGGGGATGCGGCTGCAGCCCTACCATTTCTTAGTGATTGTGATAATTCCCGTACTGGTACAAAGGGACTAACCACCTCAAATGCTTCGTCAACCAGGTCCTCAGCAGTAACCTCCTCAGCGTCATACTGTAAATAGGCTTCTGCTGCATCCCTTTCACAGGCAGTTTCAGCTCGCTGGCTTTTTCTAGTACCTTGTACAGACTCAATGTCAGAATTCCAGGAAGCTGATCGTAAGTTGTACACATCTTGGATAAGTCTTTCCCGTTCAGCAAACTCATCTTCTGTCCCTATGCTGTGGTGCACAAACCAACGTTGTTGAAAATCAAGATAGCCTTATAGATGGAACCGATCTACAAAATGTGCATTACCGGTTAATGTCCTCCATCTCTTTTTTTAGTAGTTTCTTTATTAGGAACTGACATCGATCTTTCACTTGCCGCACTTTGGGTTTCATTTTAGGGTATGCTTCGGTTACTTCAGATGCCACTACCTGCCAAGCACCGCTCCCATTCATGTAAGGGTTTTGCTGTAAAGCACTTTTCAGCATAAGTATGTCTGCTGCAAGAAAAAAGTATTTTCTCCCTTCTGGCAGGGGTTGGTAGTATCGTCCACGTCCAGGTGGACGTCCCTGTCGTCTACGAGCCTATAATTAATAGAAAATTGTTTGAGAACAGCCCATGAAGTGTCCACATAGTGAACCAGACAAGTTGATGGAAACTACTGTAGTAGCCTACAGTATTAGTCTTCCAAGGAAGCGTTCATAAATAACATCACATGATGTTAGAGGGTAATGAGGGGGGATCAAGTAGAACATTGGCATTCACTGTTTTGATAGACGCCATCATAGCGTATAAAGGAGTTGATGCCATTCTTGCATGACAACATGGATAGTGCATGGTCAAAACTTTTGTTTTTGCATGACGTCAATTACGAATGCTTCCTTAAAATGACTGACGTTTACTCACCCTGGTTGACTGTTCCTTGACGACATCATTTTCTACTGATTCATCGTCCTCAAAAATAGAAGTGCGTCCATTTTCCGAGCACATTTTTGAATTTTCCCAAATCGCAATTTGAAAAGCAATATGGCGACTCTTGGCATATCAGGATGGCCAATTAAATTTCATTCCCGCGTTGGTATTTAAATTAACTCCAAAGCAAATTAGAAAAGGAATTCGAGTAATCCAGGGAATATCGATGAATTCCTTAATTTCGCCAATCAAACAATTGCTATGACCATGACCCTGACAAGGTAGAATTAGTCAAAATGGAACAAATAGAGAGATCATGAAACTACGAAGGGTAGCGGAAGTGACGTCACCAATTCCAATTTTTAGCCGTCAGCCGATTAGCCGATGTATTTGGAATTCCAGATATTTCGAAGCGCACATTCTCACCTATTTTTCATTCCAAAGATCAAAATCGCTTCATTTTCGGCGTCCGAAAGCAGAAATGGATGATTCCAGGACTATATACTGTGGCAATTTAGCTAAAGATGTGACCGAAGAGCTGCTGTTTGAGTTGTTTTTACAGGTAGACTAGGGCCTAAAAAGAGCCCAGCGCATTAGGCCTAAATTCTTTCCATCAAATTTTCGTTCTCGATTCCAGAACCATTCTGATTTCTATGTTGGGGATCGCAATTTTCAGGCCGGCCCAGTTGACAGGGTGAACATTCCTAAGGACAAGCAGGGTATTCAGAGAAATTTCGGCTTCATCCTTTTCAAGCACGACATCTCCGTGCCCTACGCGGTTGAACTGATGGCTGGGACGAAGCTGTATGGACAGGCTATTCGACTGCAAGCAAGGACGAGTAATTCCGATTCCTCCCCAGAAATCACCCAGCACCCGTCAGCCAGGCACCAAAAGGCCATGACCTGCCCCCCTGGCTTTTCCTTTAATTTTAACCACAGATTAAACAACCATGGGTCTGGGAATAACAGGCATGGCTCAAGGTTGAGCAATGGGGAAGATTATAGAAGCCAACAGGTACAATACCAGCACAACAGCCCCTCCACGCCACGAAACGGCTACAACGGGCATATTTTCAATAACAGCCCAATTGCCCAGCCAAATTTTGCACACTGTCCGGTTGAGCTTCCGTTAGCGTTTCGGCCAGACTCTGATTTTATTTTGCAGAACCAGCACACATACCAGCAAAATTGGCCCGTACGCGCAAACCGGTGGATGCGAAATTGAGACTACGACAGTTGCCAAAATGGTAACCAAAGGAGTGCCGATGCTGCCAGACTTTCTGACCAAGTACGAGTAGTCTGGGGAAAATGCCGCATGAGCTGACCGGCATTTGTAAATTTGAAGATAAGAAGTTTGTAAAAATCATTGTGACATATTGGTCACAACTGAGTTACTGGAGTTCAGTTCAGCAACATCAATCAAAACTGACTTGCAAATAACAGTAGCAAAACAGCTGGCTATTCCATTACACATTCGATAACGAAATCATAATAAGATGTCTAGTTCAAGGAACCATTCTCCTCCTTGGACTCCCATCTTACCCAGCCAATAAATTTTCTACGAGTGATTAGAAAAGCTTAATCGGCTGCTCTTCAACTACTCGAACAGAAGATATTTTACAAAGCGTTTCATTGCATCCACTCAGATTTTTGCATATCTACATTTGCGTGCTTCAGTTTAGATCACATTATTTGCTGCCATCATTCAGCAAATAATGAACTACAGGTTTTTTATCGTTGTTGGTAAAGTTCAGTTGTGTGGGATTTTTAAGTAAACTTACTGAAAGTTTTGTTCTCATTTTAACCAGTGACCCAGATAATGTTAACTACAATAAATTTTATGTTCCCGAAGTGTTTGTTTTGGATAAAAGCGCCAAAGGTTGTTGATTGCCACCTATTGGTTACACATTTCCCCTTATTCATATTTTCAGTTATCGCATCTTATAATAACAAAATCATCTTTTTATTAATACAAAACTCTTTGTACAATTTAGTGTGTTCTTAAGTCCTTTGAGCCACTGGTATAATTTCAAACCATTAGTTGTTTTTAGTTAGTCGTCAATTAAACACAAAAAAGTCTAACTAAAAAAATAATTATAAAAGTATGATAGGGACTTTTAAAACAAGAAATGGATCATCACCGGTAGGATTTGCCGCAGTTTTGATCAGTTGTCAGATAAGCGTCCGGAATTTTGGAACGCTGGTTGTTTTTTTAGACGCAGATTGGCAGATAATGGAAACCCCGTCTGAACCGGCAGCATATAAATGCTGACAATCGAGGGAATATGCCAGGCTAAAGAAATTTCAACACAATTTTAGAAGTCTGGCTACAAAAATACTAGTCGCTTCATGCTACACTCACCTCACAACAGGATTAGTAAACTTTGGAAAACGCATTGTCCTAATAGGAAGCAAATCCCAAGAACTCCACATCCTAATTGTGAATCATCACAATAAAAGAAAATGCAGTTCAAACGGTACTTTCCCCAACTGAAATAGGACTAGTTGATATTGTCGACTTACCCAATGTCGCCATTTGCAAAACCGGCGCATATCGCGTTGACCGAAACTCCTTCAGTCGCACAAGAGAAGCAAATTGAATGGATCTTCTTATCGGTGTCTACCCTTCCAACATACTTTGCATTTATCGTGTGGAGCAGCAAACAACCTCCCTTGGCTGATAAAACGCAAAACCAAACATGTTTTTTGTTGTTAAACGAGTACTGCCATAATTGTTGTATGTATTAATTATCTTACCTGAATTGCTAACTGAAGCAATGTCTCCTGATGTTTCACTAACACGCACAAGCTCTACCGGGTTTTCGTGCATAGTTATGCTCCTTACGTACACCAGCCTAATGAGGAAATCAGAAGCTGATTAAAAAAACTTACAAAATCCATGGAAACAAATAACTTAAGATGCCCAAGAGTAAATAAGTCTATTATGCAAAATGGACAGGAAATATTAGTGATCTCACTATGACTGGACAAAGGTACCTGTTTAAGTCCCAGATAATGCAGGTTCGATCCCTCGAAGCGCTGACAACAATGCTGAAATTCTTGCTCACGCAAATGGTAGACACCGCACTGTCATGCCCGAAAAGCTCAATTACATCGCCATCGAGCACAACATCTGGCTGTATATCAAACTAAAATTAGTGGGTTCCAATAACTGATGTTGACAGTGGAAATAATGCGTGGATGGTCTGGCCCACTTACCTCGGATAATTCAAAGCTGACCTTATATACAAGAATGCTACCAGAACACTTCCCGACAAAAAGCAGAGGGCAGTCTGGCACGGATGAACAGAACGTCACCTAAATTGACAGGCGATTCGTTGTAAAGCATGCAATCGGATATCTGCCATACATCAACATCAAACTAACCGGATCAGCAACGTTGGTTGATATGAAGGCCTTCGATGGTCGATCCCGCCTCAGCTGCAGCCGAATCACGCCATCGGCATGGCCATGTATTACCAATGCAGCACACGTCACATAAGTAGTGTTGATCATGCTCACTCCTGTTATGAAAAGGCTCTCGTTAAAGCAATGGGCCAGATCCTCTATATACAAGTACTTGAAACTACAGTAACCATCGATTACTCGCCAGGGGTGGGGACTGCATGGATATTAGAATTGACGGATAACGGAAAGCGCTTGTATACACCTACCCGAGTGCTCGGACAGGTGTGGTAATGTTAATGTTGTATGTGAAAATAGTTTTTGGTTTCTCTCGTTTTCTGGGCATGCAAAGCTACATGCTGATGTTAAATGAGTGATGTATAATCGAAGGTCTACTGCGGTATAGAAAAAGTTGCTCAATGTACCTTTATCTTTACAATATTGCACCAATAATGAAGTCTTTTCGTGCAACCCGAACACTTCGTTCGTTACCATCGGAACGAAATCGCCCATGGGTTGCGAGTGCCGGCACCTCAAAATCACTGCTGGCTCTGGTTCATCCGGCGAGCCCACGTAACTGCCCCAGCACAAGCCGTGCACCTCCTTCATGACCTGGAAATCGAACAGGCATCAACTAGTGCGGCACTGAAAACACCAGGAAAGTAGGACACGTTCCATACCTTCAACGCTTGTTCTTGTTGTTGACGAGTCAACGACAGTGACGTCATCGGATGGGCATGTCGGAACATTTGGCAAGGAGTTTGTCCAAACGTCTTTATCATGGTGCGCATTGCATTCTGCTGCAAGGGATCTTTGATTTGCTCTACATCAAAGCCATAATAAGTCTGCAAAGAGACAACACCAGACGTTAAACGTGTCCCTTCGCAACGCCAGATTGCATAAGCAATAACACATACCGCAGGATGAAACACATTGATGGATTCGATTGCTGCCTTGCCCGTCTGCTTGTACCCAAACACAAGGTCTATCCACTGATGGAGTCGCGCGTTAACGATGGGGCATTCGAGTGCCTGCCGGTGAATCAGGACGAACAGCCGTGGATCATGCCGACACCACGGTGGAAGACTTACATTGTCGACTCTGTCGCCCGACTGCCTTATGCCGAAGTCGAACCCTGATGATGGATTCTAATTACGAACAAGTCACAGACCACGAAAGCAAAATTGCTGCTAACATTTTCTACCCTCTGCATTTGTCAGCATTTCAGGAAGGAAGAAGAATTCCGGAATGAGCTCCTTGACATCGGTTGTCGAATCTGCGCTCGACAGGCGCCAGGACGTGTTGATGGAGTGAAACGTCCTGTCAGGAATGTCGAAATTGTTATCTGTCACCGAGTAATACACACTTTAGTCAATTCTGAACATTCGTAAGAAATCCGACATTCAAAACTATGAGCCACATTATTAGGGAAACGCGCAGTTCATTTCTCAAAAATCGTAAACAAAATTTAGGCATCAGATGACTTTAGTTTCTCCCGGCTCACCCCAAAAAACTCGAAAGTAGGACATTTTTTTCATAATCCACCAAGGTGGAAACAGTCTTGGTACAGTTTTTTTGCCAAAATGAGTGAGGAACATGTTGCCCGACACAGAGGTTTCACCAGAGGTCGATTTATCGAGTGTTGCCATTGCATATTCTAATAAACGTGTCTTTACCTTGGTATGACAGAAACATGCTTGTAAACGGAGGCAGGCGCACCAAAAAGTGTAGTACGATGCCACTGTTGGAGTAATGGGAACCGTAGTGATATGGGACTGTCAATGGCGTAGAACCTTCCTCGGTACTATTTCCTCCTTGCTCTTTTTCCAGAAACTGCAAAAATGAGAGGCAAATTTTAGAAATTCAGTGAGGAAGTCAGAATGAGCTGCATTTCGGCTTGACAAAATGGAAACACTTGCCGTGTACTGATTGATGTAGTGTTGCTCTCGACCCTCGTTTTGTATGGCCATGGGTTTTGTGAGATTTCTAATGACAAACGGTAGTGGAACCAAAATAAGGAGTGTTATCAGATCTTGATGAGACAAAGAGTTATCGAAATTGTGCATACCGAAAGCAATTGGGATTTGTCAAATCCAGCACTTCGCTGCAATAGTCAGACAGGATGAAGGGAAACACTGGATACTGCATGAGGTCGTTAAACGACCGACCAGCAAATTTATTCAACTGTGTTAAATATTCGAAGTTGGTGATCATCCGATCGCGCCACATCTGCGTATGCGCAGTTAAGTTATCGCTATCCACGAGCAGATTTTGTAAATTGCTTGCGTGGAGTTGTTCGTAGAATGCGTTGCGTTCCTAGGATAGCAAAGGTAGATGACAATAATGACACATTCGTTGGAAAACCACTGTAACGTTCTGTATACAGCGAAATACTTGACTAGCAAACCTACCCATTCTAGGACGGGATAGCTTTTTTATAATACATGTTGTGATAATTTTATTTTCTATAATAACACCCCGTCCTATAACTGGTAGGTCCGCTAGTCGTATAATAGCACAATCAAAGACAACTAATCATAGGAAGTAACATTGAACGACATGCAAGCATGACAAATCATGACAAATACTGTCCCAAAAAAAATCCTAAGGTCTCACTTGTAGTGTTATTAATGGAAATTTTAGTGACAATCTCATAAAGTTTGTAAGTTTACGTTTGTTTTTGTGGCGTATTCATAACCGACCTGGACCCTGGGTTGGACAAGCCTGCTGTGCATGATTTTAACGTCACAGCATTCCGGACAGAGGGATAGTTACATATACGCTACAAAACACTACTTACTTGCATTGTAGAGAATGCAATTAAAAATGTTTGCCCATTGGTTAGAAACAGTTCCAGTGCATTGTCCTGCAGTTGGAATCTCCTGTTCATCATTTCACGGATGTCATTAAAATGCCACGTGTACGAGACAACGTCGGTCTGAACCGCAGCCTAAAATGGCATCAGACACGATTTAATGCTTGCCGCTTTCAACAACAGAAAGGGTCGGTACTGCACGTACCTCAATTTTCAGAGAACTCGATTCCTCTCCGATGTAAAAGACGTGGTTGGTTCCGAGCAGCAACTCTCCCTGGGCCTCCGTCGAAGATGTGATGATGATACACCTGTACGTCTCCCTGCATGTTGATAGATGAGCCAAGCGAGCAAATCAAAACGAGGGTTAGAATAGTTGCGAGCCAAAATCGAGCAAAGAATGCGAACCTAATTTTCTCCGCGTTATTCAGCTCGTCTCTGATCGCTGCGAGATCGCTGGAGTTATCGTCATTCTCGAAAAGATACGAAAATCTTGGAGGACGCGATTCAAGCCCTGCTTTGAACGACACGTTATACACTCAAATGGAAACGAAATTTCAGTATTGGAAAGTTGCACCTCAGCAAGAGCATACTTAGTTTAGAGCGGTGCTCCGGCATCAGGAACCGCTCGCTGACACGAAGATGGTAAGGTCGTAAGCGTTTCCGAACCCTGTGGGGCGCCTCGGTGGGATCCAATTCCCACGACTGGGCATCATCATCTTTGCAATGCCACATGGCTCTAAAAAAAGGTACGTTAATTGGACCACTGATCTGTATGCACAACACGCACAGTCACTTGGGATAAACAATTCTTCATAGTAAACTTGCTTGATAGCCAACCCCGGATTCTGTGGAAACCCCGTGTAAATCAATAAACATCCAAACACAGGTACCTCTCATGACTTAAATGTTGAATAAGCGCTTGCCACGCACGGTTTGTTTTCAACTGCGTACTGAGCTGCTGTTTCACGTAAGCCAGGAATAGCTGCTGTTGCTGGTTTTGCTTGTCGGCAACTGAGCAAGTCACAGCTATGCAGGCCTTCTCCAAGGTCTTTGACAAAGCTTCCAGCTTCAGCAATATCCTAAACACGTGTGGGAAAATTTAGCTGTGCGAGCGAGAAACTAGCAATAGTGTGGCGGTTGAGCAGCAAACCTTTCAACAAGTGTCTGCTGCATTCTTAGCCACCGGCTCCTACTTCGATCGGCTTCTTGGATCCAATCTTCCTTGCTCTGAAATAACCAGTGTTTCATCTCGGTCAATGTATATGATCGTGCATTCTTTCAAATGGAGCAAGTAGTGCTACATTTTTGACAAGTTCAGTTTCATCAACTCACAAAATTTGGCAAAGATCTGCCGGTCACAGAGTAACCAGAAAGCTTCTCGACTTCATTGCTGACAGCAACGCACTTGATCATCTCGACATCCTCGATGTTTTCAAAGTTATCGCGCACCAAGATCTGCATGAAGACCAGGAACTTCTGTTCCACCTAAGGCACGATTACATCGGTGCATTACTGAGCACGACACAAAAAAAAGGTTGGCTGGTACGAAGCTTACCTTGATACTTGACTTGAGTATGTAATTTATCAGCTCAATGTGTCGCGGCCTGGACAGCAGCAACTGCATGATGTCTAGCCGCTGCTCGACTGGCTGCGTCGGAGACATGAGAAACACCAGCAGACAGCCTAGCTGGGTTCGGAGGCAGTCATGTGCAGCGTATACCAACGAGTGCCATGGCATGGTCTTCGACTGTCTTTTATTCTAAAAGGCAAATATTTTACGCGGCATTAAAGCGGTGGTTTTTGCCTCCATGCCAATGAGAAAGTGATTTTCTCCTAAGGGCGCGTGAGCTGGCAGTGATTGTCTGCAGTCACATGTGGCTCAATGAAAATATTAAATTTTTAGGTTTGGTGAAGTTAGGATTAGCCCAAAAAACAAACAAAAAGGATAAATTCCAACAGCTTGGACATGTATCATTCTTGTCTACTAGACAAGTAGATTTGGTACGTAATATACACGTACATATTTTGAGCCGATTTTGAGCAGGGAAGATACCGTAATTTATTCTAAGAGGTATTTCACCGCCATGTCACAAACAGCGTCTACTCACAAGAACTGCGAGACAGCCATCGAGGAGAAGCTTGGCTAGGTCGTGACTGAATGAGATTTCGTGGTACGATACAAGTGGCTCGCCAGAAGCGCTATCTATAATTATTCAACCTGTTAATTAACTGCATATGCGGAATGTTCAGTTTATATTTTCTGAAAATTACGTACCAGCACAGACGAGGAATTGTACGGCCTTTTCTACTAGCTCCCGGAACCGCTCCTTGAGCTCGGATGCGGTTGCTTTTTTGCCCGACTGCCCAACAGAGAATGTTCCTTTACGTCCTATTTCGAGAGCAACCAACCAATTACACAATGAGACGCACTATCAAGTTTCTATCAAATGATCAAACAGAAACATGTATTTTTCAGCTCATTTTTTTCAGAAATCCACATGCTTTTCCCACACAGTGGAGAAAATTTATGTGATCACACGGTAGGACATTTCAGTTTAAATAGTCCGACCACATAAAATGTTCTCCCACATGGAGACGAGGGCCCATCGGTATCACGTGACATCATGCTTTCGGCTTTGAGCGAGGATTTTTTTTTGAAAATATGATAAACTCAAACTCAGTAACCGCATTAACCGAAACGCTCATTACATGTATTCATCATATATAGCATCTGGCATAGACGGGTTTCGCTGTAAAATCCTTGAACTAACGATCAATTCAACTTTAAAATCAGATATTAAATTGGAACATGCAGTTGTCAAAAATTACCATCTTTGGCAATCTGCATCAGCTGTTCGTCTTTCCAGTCAAAACGACTTCGAATAACTTCGAAAGCCTGAATCAGGCAGCTGCACTGGCAGTTGCGGAAGGCCAGTGCACCAGAGGAACCCGCACCTACAACAAATTGATAAAATTTAAGAACAATCGTGTCAATATTTAGCACTTGGTCACCGTCTGGGATATTGCAATTCGAGCCTACCATGCTGCTGAATTTCAATTTGCTCATAGTGGGATAGCAAGGCCAACAGATCTGAACAAAACAGAGTGGTGTGATGAGCACCTGAATGACTGCACTTGAACGAGAACCACAGAAATGATCACAAAAATGTGCAAGGTACAACGTACATTACGTGATAAATCCCACAGAAACATACCCGACAAAGTAGGCCATGACATCAGACAGTAGCGTGCTGACGCCTTCCATAACTGAAATGTGCTTCTCGTTGAAAGGGTCCTTTGAACTGTACAAAATGTTTGCTTTATTCGAATACGCAGTGTCACCATTTACAGAAAACTAGCCAAGATGTTGACCTACCCCGAGCCTTCCAGTTTGACAGCAGAAATGGTAAGGCACAGGCTCTGCAGCAACCCACAATTCACAAATTCTTTGTACGCTGCAGATGTGTGACGGCAAAACTGAAACATGCATCGGATTATAAACGTGAGGAAAAAAACTCGGTAATTGAGTTCCAGTCTGTGAAAAATTATGTGATATTTACCTTTATTAGAAACTGAATAAGTTTCACACAGACGACGGCGTCGTGATGGCTCCGAGGAAGCACCGCCAAAATCAAGGGAACAGATGCTGGATTCCATGAGATTACTTTCAACATGGAATCATCCCTGAAAATGGCAAAATATGATAAGTGAAAAAATACAGCCTTAAATAACTTTGTTTTGCAGTAAAAAATGAAAATACTGCATTCAATTGTGAGACGATTCATGTCTACCAGATTGTCATATCGGACATATTCGCCACAATCATTTTTCAGCATTTAATGTGCAGCAAACAAAAATTGAGAAAATTTTGAAATGAAAATAACTTCATCAGTAGCACTCTTGATCCAAATTTCAATTATGCTTCTAGACCACCATGTGAGGTATTTGTAGCAGGACCATTGTACTCCAAAAAAAAAAAGTTTGGTGCTCTTTTAGAGAATGTCGTAGGCTCAATTCCAATTTCCAATAAATAAACAAATCCATTATCAAAACAAAATATCTGTAAATTTCCAGCATTTTAAGCCCACAAAACATGAGACGAGACACGACTGGTGTTTTCGATAATAACTAAAACTTTAGCATTTGAATAATGTAGGCTAACAGATAAGAGGTGTGTGGTAAATTAACGCTTGACATTGCACCAGGGTGTTAGTGACGGGATTTATTGTACCCCATAGATACCGTACAGCAGAGGTCAAGGGTTTTGACTATCATTACCAAGAACTGAAGGAAAAGTTGTCCCTGATAAGTAAGCCGATGCAGGTTTCCACTAATGGAGCAGCAGCCTCATACTGGTATAGTTGATTCGCGAGTAAATTGAGAAGATGTTTTTTCGTTATGCTGGTGTTCTGCTCTTCAGTTGCATGCCTCAAGTACTTTCCCCAAACCTGTTGTTGCGCAAATTATTTTGAAAATTAGATTAGGATATGCACTCGGGAAGTGCCTTTCCAATGCATTCTCGGAATTATAATAGCACATTCACCTCAATGCACTTGCCTTAACGACCTCCGTTCGAACAGACTCGTGGGGGTGCAATGCCAGCACGACAAATATTTGTGGATCAACTGAATCTATCAGCTGCATTGGTGCCTTCTCAATTGCAAGACTGATTGTTCCCAGAATTCCTAGAAATAAAATAGTTGTTTATCAGCTATACAATGATAGTTTTACACCAGGAGTTACATTTTTTAAATATAGGAGCATAAAATACAGTTTGTTTACTGCTAAGATTTTATTATGAACCATGGTAAATTCTCGGAAACAGAAGCGCATTTGGAAAGCGAATCAGATTTCTCAGCTTCTAGTAAAGTTTACCAAACAAAATAATTGGCACAAAATATGCACATGCCAACTTTTTTTAGTTAAGCCCTTTTTGGGACATTTATGACTTGTTTGCCAGCCTGCAGTTTATTACATGTATTTCTGGCTCTTACAATCAAAAACTGCTTGAATAACTGAATATTTTTGGACATGCAATGATAGCACTTGTTAACTTCTTTCGTGTCAATCACAAATTGAAGTGCGCCTACCTTGTAGAAGGACAGCAAAATTCTCCGCAGGCACACGGTCAAGTTCATCGGTCATCTTGAAGGATTCAAACACCTCATCGATAAGTCCCGACTGCTCGGCTTCGCCAACCGGGGATTGACTTTTGTTGACATCAATATTGCTGCGATCCAGGTTGTCTTCATCGCTCACCTCTGGAATGCCGAGCCCAGCTTGAATCGATTCATTATCGGAACTGGAGGTTTGAAGTTCCTCGGCGATGACTCCGGCCTCGCCGCAGCTTTCTTTTATCGGATCGAAGATCTTCAGGGACGCAAAACTGCTGTTGGCCGTCAGGAACCCCTCGTTGTAGCTGCTGGCCGTATCCACGGACCTCTTCCTCTGGGCCACGTCTGCGGCACCACCGAGCAGGAGCCTGTCGCTCACCGCTGATTCACTTCGCCTCAAGTTTTCGTTGGCAATGGCCTTAGTCTGCTTCGATAAGCTCGGCACATCGGACGCCCGGCGAGAGTCGGGCTTGCGCGAGGGCCTTGCCGGTAGGAAGTAGAAAGACGAGCGAGCGTGGCAGACGTAGGTCTTGTTGGGGGGATGCACGGCAATGAGGAAGTCGACCAGCATCTTCAAGCGGTCAGCGTCCGGCCGATAAGCGTAGAAGATGCGGACGAGCCGCACGATGACCCGGCAGGCCTTCGGGGACAACTTCTTCTGATCCTCGAGCATCGATTCCTTGCACAGCACGAGCAAGCGCGCCAGGAAGCCGAGGCCGTCCAGCACCTCCATGTTGGACGCTCGCTTCGGGTGGTGCTCTTGCACAACCAGCTCGAGGACCTTCAGCAGCCAGGACAGCGTGTCGGGCTGCCGGCTCAGGAACACCTTCAATGCAATTTTCAAATCAATTAAATTCAATTCAATACATGGTGGGGTGTAGATTTACGCAAATTCTGTAGAACCTGTCTAAAATAAAACTATTGGATTTGCCGCCAAATATTATTTTGGACAGGATTTTACTTAAATTACTTCAGACAGATTTAACTGCAGACATGCTATACAGCTGAACTCGTAAAGTAGCTTGATGAAAATCACAAGATCAGGGTTTTTTGCTACCAGGTTTGAGATTTTTGCTGCCATTTTTTGATATTTTTTCAGATCCTTTGTTGATATTCCCTTACAAAACCTTTAGGCCAATAAAAAGTATTCAACATCACTTTAGGGAGGTTTGCTATTTCAGGGTTCATACTAAAATTTACAAAATCATTTCCCTGACTTTCCCTGACAACCCAAGTAAATTTCCCTGACTTCTAATTCGTGTAGAAATTTTTTTGAAACCTGCTCATGAGAAAAATATAATGTTTATTAATATCAACGGTACTTGTCCATTAACGGAACTACATATTATGTTAGGGTAGGTTAGGTTAGGTTAGGTTTGGTTAGGTTAGGTTAT
>JAQFYZ010002116.1:0-18738 GCA_034695085.1 Cylindroiulus punctatus
AATTTTGTTGTAATGGTCTCGGAAGACTCGAAAATGACATCGTCATGACTAATAGCTCTAAAAAATGTTTCATGGGTCGTCATCCGGAATATCAGTTTTACTCATTTTATGAAG
Source organism: Cylindroiulus punctatus (assembly GCA_034695085.1). Lineage (NCBI taxonomy): Eukaryota > Metazoa > Arthropoda > Diplopoda > Julida > Julidae > Cylindroiulus > Cylindroiulus punctatus. The sequence goes on from JAQFYZ010002116.1 coordinate 115, forward strand.
TTAATGTTCAATAGAATGCGACCTTACAACGTTTATCAGAATTGTGAACTGAGAAAGTATTGCTCCTAAGACTGTGCAATAAATGATTACATATAATGTATACCACTGCTATTAGTATAAATGTTCGGAAGGTACCAGCTTCTGTGATTGGTAATTATATTCTCATAGTGGCGTTTAGGAAAATCCTACAGAGAATATTAGAAAAAGGTTAAATTATTCAATTATTTTTTGCAGCCATCAGAGTTCTTTAGGGAAATGAAATCGATAGAAATGGAGATAAATGAACGTCGAGAACCATCAACTGGGTTTACGAGGCTTTTAAAAGATCAATGAGTTTTACTGTTGCAATTTATTGAATTTAATAGCGTATTAATGGAAAATCAATTGTTAAAACGTATTAATTTGAAGAAAGACGGATGTAAGTTTTCGTCTAACTAGAACAGACGATTTCGTCTTAACACCTTCTACTGACAGCGTATATGACTATGGTAAAATGGATTGACAGTGGGGCCAAATCCCGGTGCCAAGTCAGCTACTTTTTCACATAATTCAACACATATTGTCGACAGCCCAAGTCCATACTGCTGTTAAAATATTGGTGGCTTAAACACAGATATTGTACGTCCATTGGTTGGGTTAGGTTTGTATAAACGTAAAAATCACACAAATAAGAATAAATTGCGGCAACTAGTAGTCTAATTCAGGTCTAGGTATACATTTTCTTTGCACATTTGGAACAGGGAATATTTCGTAGCATAACCATGTCACTGAATTTTATGACATGCAACTGTATTGTGAAAACATGTATATTGGATGGCCCATGTTGTTTACAACTCCAAGCTCAATTGTGCCACAGTCCCATGGCGAATGGATAAAATTTACTTTAACAAAGTGCACAAATGCCTACCAACTGTCGGCTTGGGAATTTTTAATTGCCAGGCAATAGCACGTACACCAACGTTTTCACAATGACACCAACTATCATTCCCCACTGGAACTCTTTTCCTAATCGCTTGATATAAATGCAGGCAATGAAGACTAAGCAAACTGTTGACTAACTTGCGAGCACCAAAATATTTGCATGTCCTATCTCCCGCAATCCGAAGGGTGTTTCATGATGCTCGACAAGATTACCGTTACGAGCAATTATAATTTTTATGTACACCCAGGCTGTTTTTTCGATCCCACGCTGTCAATTTAGCTGATGCCACCCTTGTTTGGTGACACATTAATTGTTGAGTGGGACTGTCGTAATTGAATTTTTAAGTTCGGCCCTTGATGCTCTCATCTTTAGCATCGAATTCCTTTTGGTCTGTTTGCATTTTCTCTACTGGCTTAATTTTAATGCTGTTTGGTTTCATCGGCATTTACCACCAACAATGCCAATAGCATTTACATGCAAATGTCCCTCCCCAACTGAGTTAGGAAAGTGCGTCAGAACATCCGGTCGCACGCACGTATGCTTTCATTGTCATAAACAACCTTAAAGCCGCCGAATCTCGTCCTTATTTCTAATATGTCACACTCGTGATTTGCATATCCATAAAATGCGATGCGCAAGCGCCTAATTGCAAACCGAAGTAATAATCGCAAATATGGCGCTTACAACGAACACTGGGGTCGATGCATGCTTTGGATTAAACGCTGTGCATACGTTTAATGCATGGCAACTATAAACATCAATTTGTATAATATCATCTGATTTCTATATTTAATATCGGTGGTTTGAAGCGCTCGCGTTGTATTTCCTGTTTTGGACAAAATTCAGTTTTGTGCTGCATGTACATAAATACAATATAGTAGTGCTCTAAACTTTGAAAGAAGATTGTCGCAATTGTAATGCATAGTATTGGGAGAGTGCAGCGCAAGGGTCGCCATCTAGTGGCAGTCGAGTAAGCTCCCAGGAAAGTAGGATACTTTCATCAAATAACATGGCGAAGTTCGATAAAATCAGGCTCGTGGCCCAAAAATAAATACGGAATGCTTCAAATACCAACAAAGAGTATTATTGGGTACCACAGAGTTAGTCAAAACCGTTAACATAATAATTAGCCTGCATTTACGAGCATATTTGGGGAAAATGAAAAACTTCTTGTTGTATTTAAGGCTTTTATCCTACTCTCGCGGACATGAAAGTGACTGACTGCAGCGCCACCAGTGGCGTTGCACACTCCCAATAGCAATTGCCAGTGAGAAGTCTTCATGCACAGACATTGTATATCATTTTACTCATACGGTACTGTATTCAAGAACTGGTTGCAGACTTGCAGTGCCAATATACATGTACATTGCATGCACTGGATCCGCCACTGGCCTCAAGTTATGTTTACCATTCTTGAGTTCGGATGAGTTCGCTGGTAGCGTGCCTGGTGGTAGACACGTGCATCACTCCACTGGAGCAGGGATGATAAACAAGTGCGTGAAACGTGTTTTGAGGACAGTATCGATGCTTGCATGCAGATGGGTTCATCAATTGGATACACGCATAAGCCACCGGATAAGGAAGTCGTATCGCTCTTCCCTCGATGATTCTCATGCATTTCTGGTGCAGTTGAAAAACGTAAGCCCTTTCGAAATATGCACGAACGGAGCGCCACACGCCATAATGGACGCCATCCATCAACCGACGAACACCTCGTGGTTGGGCCCAATTCCAGAGTCCGTTTTTGCTGTCAGGCCCCTTCTGCCTACTAAGGTCGTTATCTATGGGCAGCAATAGCTACGTATCATCTTGCTCCGTCAAAATGCGCTGGAGTGCAACAGGAACTCATTAGGTGAGATGTTCACCCCTTGACGCCCTCTTCCGACTAATGATGAGGAAACGAGACGCCATTTTGGTTGATGTAATGGTCAGAGCCAGCAATTGCCCGATGATGGCGTCCCTCTGGAACCTCAAGTATCAAAAACAAATAAAATGAACATATAGTCTGGATTGACTTGAAGCACATGTCCTATAATGAGCTCCTGGCTGGCTGCGCCGCTTTGCAGAATTCCCGGTGTACCAAAACATGATGTAAAATTAGTGACTTAATCTACATTTTGCCCATATCTGATCCTTTATCTCCCTAGTCTTGATGTATAGATGCTTAATTGGGGAATACTGTACTGGTAAAGCTTGTCGCTGTCAGTGTTCATCATCAAATGGTACAGAAACCAAGGACTAATACAGGATGTAACTATGTGGATTAACAAGATAAACTATGTGTAGATGCAGTTTGCAGTGAACGTTTATTGATGTCTTGCTGCGTGTAAAGAACGCTGCATGCTGCTATTTCTTATTCATAACATGTAGTTAATGTTTTCGCCTAGGGTCCCAAAACTCGGTTAGTGAAGCATTTAATTCAAATAATGATGAAAGTGTAATTGCAGTCACCCTATTTTCCCGCGGAATTGCACTATCATTGTAATTTCGTAAACATAATTCAGGGTAGTTAAACGTCATTAGTTTCCCCAGTCGAATTATTTATTCATAACCAAACGTGATTAAGTGCACGCCTCAGTGATTATCCGTCATCGCACGTCAACCAGATCAATTACCTCGTTTTGATGACTTTATTAGCACAAAAAAAACGTACTTTATTAGGTATGAAATATACATGTGCGGCATTATGCTTTTTTGCACATTATTTACCCCCACCCCCATCCCATGCTGATACATGTATGTACATCTTCCCACTTACTTTATATCACACCTTAGTGAAACGAGCATCCCTTGTACATTTTACGAATTTTAATTCAAATGACAAAACTATAGAAGGGAACAAAGCTAAACGAGGTGTTTTGGTGTTAATTTGTACATTTACTGTAACCTTGCTCTTAGTGAGTGTTAATAAACAAATAATAATAATAATAATAATTTATTATGGTAATCATACATACAGGGTGACACGTAAAGCACTACAATAATGAATTTGAAAAAAACTAGTTTCAATGAAATTTAGAACTGAATAGGTTTTTATTTCTTTTATTTAGTTCCCAAAAGTGCCAGCAGACAATGCTGTAATCACTCGAACCGAAAATGGCATTTACGCACTAAATCCGTCAAGGTGGCAACTGGTATCATGTAAACAAATTGTCATTCAGTGTTATTAAGGGTGTCCAGGACAACCCATGCATATACACGCACATGGGCCCTATGGTATTTACACTTCGTCCCTGCGTTCTTGGTATCTAATCAAGCTATCATGTAAATAAATGTTTTATTTGATAGCTTAGCTTGTAAACCTTTTTTTCATGATGTTTGTAACCCCCTCCATGTTCAAGCATCAAAAATGATTGTTTGTATAAAAAAAATTGCAAAATGACGAAAAAAAATTCTCGATTTATTATCGTTATTTTTGCAGGTTTTTTTTATATATAAACACTCATTTATGATGCTTGAACACCATGATAAAAAAGTTCAGCACCCAATGCACGGAAGGCATTGGGATGCTGCTTCCCATTGACGTCCCTTACAAGCCCATTAGTCCATGTACATGGCCAGAAATTGGAAGTTAATGGACTGAAGTCCATTGTAATACAATGACGCTGTCCTTCCTGGAATTTATGAGGCAAGCGCATTGTCGTCGCCATTTGAAATCACAGAAGATGACATATGGAAAATGACCCCCAATGTATCTCTCGGTCAAGCCGACCTTAGTGTCGGAATATCCGCGCAGATGACTTCGGAATGACCTCACGTTTGCTCGTTTATGAGCAGCCACATCATTCATTCAAATATATCGAGAAAGGCGAAAATCCGTACTTGCCATTTGAGTCGACACGTCCTAGCTTTACTAGCTATCGGGACCGTTCCAGTCTTATAAAAAATCCAATTCTTTAGTACACAATGAACATTTTCCTAGCTTTACAGAGCATTTCTATTGCTTTCATTTTAGAGCATTTTCGGTTTTTGGCGTTGCTAGACCATGGATTTTTCTCATTTGGCCACCATATTACATTTTCTCTACTTCCATTGTCTGCACTTGAAACAGAAATTTATGCTGGGCAAGACTAAAGTTTCATTTTTGCTCTAGATTTTGTATTAAAAACATTTTTTAAGCTACTTGGACGTGAGAACAAGGACGAAATTATCTCCTTAGCTTTGAAATTCCTAGAAATCCCTGCTCATTTTCCTCACAGTCTGAAAATGGTTTTGGCGGCTGCTGAGCTATCGTCAAATTGCGAAATGAAATGTCACTGGATTGGCTAGTTGGGGAGAATATATTTCCTCATTAAAGATCAGTGAAACGAGAAATTGGGAAACGTTTTAATAAAAACAAAAAAAAATAGAATTGCTTCCCATTCTTCTTTACAGGGTCGGATGCAAAGCACCGGAGCGAATCGTTTCGGACAGCCCGGACAATCGATTGACCAGTACCAAGAAATTGACCGAAGAATTACGAGGCAAGCTTGATGTTTTTAAATTATTAAACCAGGTTTCATGCGGTAGGTGCATGCATTGTTAACAGTCAAATATTGCGGATCGATAGAAGCGTTGTTTTTATAATGAAGCAGATGCGTGCGCTGGATCAATGTTGTAAACATAATGACAATTAGGCTTATGATATTCGCTAAGTTATTGATAGATTACCATTTACATGCGTTGTCAGTTCGAGTTTGACGGTTCGTCACAAAAGTCGCGAAATCGAATTGCTAGCCTGTTTTACTGTGTAGCTATGGTAACGTGCAGAACAATGGTTGTTGCTGCTGTACAGTGTATACAATTGGACCCTGCCATTTTTGTAAGACCGTTGCTGACCACTACCAAATCTTTGGCATTTTATAGAATATTTGAAATTAAGGTCACGTTGACTTGAATTCCTATTGTCAAATGGCCATCCACGCCTATATTGCCTATCCAAGCAATTGGGTCAATACTAACAAGTGAACTTTATGCATTGTTTCTACCGGCCATGGATGTGATGGAAACTTCATGAAATGAACACAATGGTCATTGCATTTTGTACACCCCGCATTATTGAGAAAATAATTTATTTTGAAAATTTATACTGGCGTGATTTGGCTTTGTGATTCAACTTTCCAGATCGATAAACACAACACACTTCATACAAATATACTTGTCATGCCACCCACATGTCTACAACAACAAAAATCCGTATCTTCATCGTACCCTAACGTGCGATGTCATTGTCCTTAACACTGGCATTATTTGCTTCCAATATTATTTTTATTTTTTCCTCAAATCGTTAGTTTGTGGCTGCATCATCATCCTTAATAATTCGAAATGAGCCGGCCTTTATTATTCTCATATTTGTCCGCAAATGTGCGTACGCGTATTGTTAAGTGTCTCTTAAACTGAAAAGAAAATCTTCTCAATCATAAATGCGTATATAGCAGAAAAGCTTATCGGATATGCAGAAGTGCAAATGAAAATAGCGAACGGGTCATATTTTTCGAAACTGCTCTGAGGTTTGAAAAACATCTAACCGCCAATAACGCCATAAGCTCGGCATAATTTGATATTTGACTGACTTTACTCTTTAAGAATTCAGTAGGCGAGGCGCTATAGCCTCCATTTCCAATTGGAAAACTCGATATGGAGAACTTGATATTATCCAAACCGTGGAAATGGCTTTGAATTTTTACTGCTGGTAATTTAGGAAATGTAACTGGAAATGGGATAGACTCGATGCAGAAATCGACCAAATTTACGTCAGCGGTAGTTAGTCTCCGAAGAGACATAACAACCTTAAAATTGAAATTATTTATGAAACACTACATATTAAAGTGGGCCCATATACGTATGTGAGCCAGGGAACACCTCCCTACATTACACACCGAAGATAGTCATACAAAATATTCAGGCTACAGAGGTACATGTAACTCTAGGCTTAATCTATCCAACTGACTTAAAAAGGTATGGTGACGCTTGATAGCTTTTCATGCCCATCGTTTGGGGGTTTATTATTTTGGATTTTTGTTAAATTTGGTTTGAGGAAGGTGATGCGATAGAAGCAGCCAGCTTTGGGACACACAGAAACGGAGGTTTTGCATAGATTGGAAAACATTTTCTCCCTTCATGGTTTCTTGCAAAAGCGTAAAACAGATAGTTGGCATTAATGATTATTTTACGATTCGTTCGTAAAAGTCTTTCTTTTAATTCGCATTCTTGAAAAGCCTACGCGGCGAGGTTTGTTGCAAAAAATCACCAAAAGTATTCTGCCTTCAATAATGCTGCCTATGGTACATCACCATTCCTTGCATAATACATTTTACAGTTTTTACTAGATTATAAAACGAACTTACGACGTATATGCGAACAACAAGCCAAAATACTGCGTCCCATAGTACATAGCTGAATCAACTAGTCTAAATGAACTGACTTATTTACGTATGACACGTAGCTGCATGTTGGAAAAGTAAATATTGCCTGATTTATATATATTTACATATTTAATGTGCTCCATGTATGGTTAGATCAGAAATTGGCCACAGACCAACCTATATGACCACATCTGGCTTTACAGATACAAGCATGGGTGGTCATTCAGTGTAAGTTTGTGTGCCTTTCTCGAGACAATTTTCACAGAAAATCCCATTAGTTTAATTTTACAGGTTTTTCTTTCATCAATTTTGATAATGTATTGTATATATAGCATCGATCCTTCTTCTCAACTCGGAAGAAACAAATTAATAACAGTGTGTGTGCATTTTGCACTAAACAACTTTTAGGACCCCCTGTACAAATGCGGATAAAAATCTTATGAGCAAACATGTTTTGAGCTATAAACTTTAAACATCGTGTTATAGTCAGCTTTATTGCCCAGAAAGATTATATAAACGATGATCGCCATAAGGTTTTGAATATCGTAGGCCAGCATAGAGGGTGTCACAAAATTAGTTGGAGACAGAAGGGATTTTTTTTTTTTTTTTTTTTTTTTTGAGAAAGTGTGCCATAGCTAAAGCTAAATGAAACAAGTGTTTGTCTTTAAACTGTAAATTTTAAGCCATTCCAGGCATCCTAAGCATAAATTCATTGCAGCCGCATTTCTACGGTTTTGTGTGGTTTTGAATTGGGATAAGGTATACAATGCCTGTGATGTAGACTTTATCGTCTAGACAAATTAATCGTCAGCAAACTTTTTTGTACATGTGAATTAGGTTTTTAATAAATGTGAAAACACGCCTTCAAGCGGATTACACATTAAATTTACAGGAATAATTTGTTTTCATGCAGGATGCATCATAAAGCGGTGTTTGTCACAATGCCTTTTTTAAATCCTTACAAATAGAGGGTGCGACATAATTGATTACACGACTTAACTTTGGCGTTGCATCAACATTAGTAGTTTGCAACATTAAATTAGCTCAGGGTGTGAAGTTAGGACATTCAGGTCTATAAGTTAATATTGTGCTATGCATTTAAAAAAATACATTGTAAAAAACTCCCGTAGCACTTTCAAATGAGTTTGGGCCTATAGAACGACGATGCACTAAGCTACTTTATACTAAGCTACCTTAGTTACGGTTTAACCCACCTTAAGCAAAATGCTTTCATCCTCTATACAAAACAGTGTAATTTGACTGGCCGCCTAATAAATTTTGAAGCAACGCCACATTTAAATCAGCAACACGCTTTAATATGATGGAAGAGTCTTTCTAGAGGTTTCAATAATTTAAGATAATGATGTTGAAGTAAAGTTGTAATTTTTTCGGAAGTAGTCTCGATATCAAATGCTCATGGCAAATTTTCAGTACTTTGTAATAATTAAAATTATTCCAGACTAATATCGGGGTTCCAATTTTGTTAATATGCCTGGCGTGTGCTAATTATTACTAGACTGCTTAATTGCAGTCACCCTTAAGTATGACTAGACCAGAATCGAAAAATTATATCCGAGTTTGTGTGTGTTTGATATTTTTCTAGACAATGAATGGGTTTAAAAGATGCAGCTGCAGGATAATTTAATTACTATAATTTATGAAGTTCAGACACAGCAAAAATATATATTTCAGAAAACAGTTTCTGCCAAATCGCGAGCAGGACTTCACGTTTATATCCTCGTACATCAGGGAGCATAAAATACATTAGACAGACTTTAATTGTGTCGCCTTAAGTCGGATTTCAGGCGAATTTTATGCGTTTAGGCAAATGGAAATGTAGTATTCGAAGCACCGACGGGAGATTGCCAAGGGTTTAATTTCAATCCAAAATGTAAGCCTTTGAGCACGTTCTTATTTCTTTCACGTTACTACTTGTGCGAAAAGTTCAGAAAAGATCACGGCTAGAGGCGAAGAAAAGTTAAGCCTCGCAATGACTTCATATTTAAATTTATAGCGAAAGCCATTTTGCATCTATTTTAAGAGATCACAGTCTTTGCAGATGGTTGGTTAACTTGAGGGTTAAAAGCGGTTAGGAAGATTTACTGGCACGTGACTAAAATATGACACATTGTTTGGAAATGTGAATGTTATGCAATTGTCTGTTTGACGACAAATTAATGAGCAGAGTAACAATTTAATTGTTTGACTTGAGGGCTGGTCTTTGTGATCTTCATATACTGTATGGTATATGTTAAGGGAACGTCTATAACGATTATACAAAATGCAAAACAGGCATTTTTCAGTAAGGAAAGTTCGCCCCAATGGTAATTTAATCAAACTTCCCTTGATGAATTAATTTTTGTCTTGTACATAAGTAATTTAGGACCCAAAGCATGAATAAAATAGAAATTAAGGGCTAAATTGCTTATGAAAAACTGATTTATGACATCGATTTATTTTTCAATGGCTAATTACCCGCGTTGAGGACTATTCCATCAAAGGATAATGGGAATATTATAAGCATTCATCAGCCTTTTTATGGCGATTGTTGATTTATCGTCAATTCATTTTCAAGCTAATTTGTAGGCAGTTACAATTATGAAGTTTAATTTTAACAACGAGATCATGACAAATTACTTCAAAGATTAAAACCACGTTTCATTATATTGTTTATTTTGAATGTGAATTGCTCTTAGAGAAAAAGTGCATTCTATCGAATTACATATATTGCGGTGCTAGCTTAGCTCGAACGGTCTTGTATTACACTGAAATGCCCTAGATAACTTAATTTGAACATGCAGCACTTTCCAGAAAAAAGCTAGATGCTCGAATCAAACACGTACTCGAGGTACAACAAGTACAACAAGCTCGTCAATCACATGTTTAACAAAATACGTTTTATTGGGTATAGACGTTAAAGCGAGAAGGTGCGTTTTCATAGTCATCATATCTGGGTTTCCATGACTATGGGAAAGGCAAGATGTATTTTAATAATGAATGATGCAGTGGCGCCCATTTATTCTCTCGAATCGAAACACTCGTTCCAGTTTTAATTCGCTCGAGATTGCAGCTAAGACGTTAAAATGCAGATTGGCGTTTGCATTTCCCCCTCGTAGTTAATCGCGCCTAGGACGATTAGTATGCGAGGCGAAGTATAACGAGCTTAAGGCCCTATGAGTTTAGGAAAAATGTAAAAAGCGGGAAAAAGACGGATGCCTAGGAAATACGTCTTAAGTGCATTAGATCCGAGAAAAGCGATTCGGAGATCGTTATTGGGGGAGGTCAAAATGGAGTCGTAATGATTAATGCAGATGCAGAAGCAGCCAGGCAAGGGACGTGACAAAAATACAATAAATAAAGTAGGCTATATCATAAAAGCAATAGCATCGAAGAACCACCAGGATTACTTGGCGCTGCTTGCACGCGGGGCATTTCCGAGAAATTTCTTCCTATATCTTACATGGTTAACATCTTACATGAACTGGAGTATATGGCGAAAATCTGCCGAGGAAGTTCGCTCGATTTCTTACGTGAGATGGCTGAGAGACGGATCCAAATCGTAAACAGCAAACTTAATTTTACGGAATATCTTTCGGGCATCCGCACTTCAGACTCCAGAACCGAAAGGAAATTTGTCAAAATCGAGCAAAATGAAGCGTGAAACGTTATGTATGGCTGGGATTTTTTTCTGTTTCTATGGAGCCTAGACATGTTAGTTCACTTTTTCTCAGGCAGGGGAAATTGTGCGGGAATCAAGTTTAATCCACTGAATGTGCTCCGAGTTTAGTGTATGACTAAACTTAGTTTATCTATGCATTTTCACGTGGGTGCAAAACGCACTGCGATGTATTGAAACTGCATGAAATCATTATTAGACACCCTGTATACAGAAGACTGGTCCACTGTCAGTGTCATATGGATGACAATTCCATATGGAGTTCAGAGCAACTGGATTGCTTGTTGTTAAATGACGTTCGGTTGATTCTATTAAGGCTAAGTCGGCTTTCAAATGTAAAAAACAAATTAACTACAGGTGCAGTAGTACTATTTTCGACGATAACAACTCTAAGCACAGCGCAAAGGGATGATGCCCCCTGACTGAAAGGAGAGGGGAGGACACATTGCAGCATCCAATCTGAGCTTCACCATGATAATCCATTTTATTGAATTTCTTCCAAAATTATTTTCAATAAGTGGAAGACATACGCATGCAACATTTTTTTTGGCCCCGAGCTACGGATCTTAGCATTTTCTCCCTAAAATGCATCTCTTAGAAATTATAATAAAGAATTTCAATGTTTTGAAAAGCTGGTAGGCAGCAAATAATTGATTTTAGTTCATTCCCCTAGCAATTGTCTTGTAAATAATAATGTCAACCAATACTGTATAACTTCCTTTCAACTCAACTTCAACCCCAACTTGAGCCTCAAGTTGGGGTTGAAGTTGAGCCCTCCTCACAAGCAATGGAAACTTGCTAGATGCCATAGCTTCTGTTGAATTTTAAGGACAGCCATCATAGTTGTAAAATTTGGAACTAAAATGTATTGCTAAATATACCTAAATCTGTTTCATTTATATTTCTAAAAATATAATGAAATTATAAAAACATATCCAAATGACGTGACCCAGGCACAATAATTTTCATACGTGTAATACCGTCAGTAATAAGCATGCACATACAATTTCGTAATCTATTGATAAGGAAATTGACTATTTTTGAGTTGTCACTGTTGGAATAAGTGTGTGAATCGTTGAATAATACCACCATAAGCGTTGTAAGTTACATTTCTCACTAATGTACATGTACTTATTAGGAGGCGCTACGATGATAATTTTAATTCCTAGCTGATCGAACTAGGTGTGCCTAGCTTTGAAACCCCTAGAGGATTTTTTCCGTTTAGAACTTTAGATGAATGCTAAACTGCAAATTATGAGCTCGAAGATAGATTAAATAATTCACTGCGGCTCGTGTCAATTCCGAGCTAGACGTGGAATGCATCTCAATCGGTATTTATTTTTCGGTATTGCTGAAACGATGACGGAAACATTAGGCCTAACAGTCATACATTTACTGTACTGCCTTAGCGACAGCTGGCATTCAACACATGCCAGTGCATATGCTCAGGTCCCATACTTAGGTTGCGGTTTTCGCAATAATATGAGGGATTTGTGATTGACGCAATAATACTTTCTATACAAATCCCATTAAGTGAAGAATTTCGAGTTTTGAGTAAGTGTCGCTTTTCTATTCCGTCGACATTTTCTACATGTACAGTAGTTGCAAATTTTTAAATTCACTCGAGTTACACGGATGTTTTAATCGATACTTTCTCTAGGGCTGTTTCCAAGCGTCTAGCTGCGCAATATGATATACCGCTAAATTCGCCAAATAAAAAAATTGAAATCAAATTGCACATACTGTAGGCCCGGAACTCTACAGTGTATTGATTTTCTAGTTTCACTTTGCGTCATATGGCTTGCATCGAACTGTGCAAATGTTTGAAAATAAGGCGTATTGGAAATTCAGCATGATTGTTACTGGTATGGTTTTCTCCAAGGCACGTCGTTGCACTTAATTAAAGTGATAATTAACGATATTTGATATTTAATGAAGGCTAATACAATTGTACTTGTGCTGCAGTTTGTACTTAAAACCAAATGGGGCACTTGGTGTAAGGCGAGTCAATGCTTGCATGTAAACATAGTGTAAAATACATACATGTATGTTTATTTGCAGTGATCACTATGTTTTCAGAACATAATACTGAAGAAATGATTTATAAAAATTAATGGTGTTGACTCTCGTTTGACAAAATGTTTTTAAAAGTTCACATTGCGTGTCCGTAAGCATACCACTATTTATGATTGTTTTTGTACTTCCCATAATATTTCCTCAATGTTTATCCATGCCGAATTCTCCAGTGCTGACAGACTGCATTGGCGATGGTATTAAATTCATAAACGCCTAAGAAAATAAACAGAGCTTAGAAAAACATTGACGAAATGTTGAAAAACCCCAATGTATAAATTTGTAACGAAAAAAAGTGTCGCTTTGTAGTTTGTCTAAATGCATCCTATGTGGAAAAGCACTTATTCTAAGTGCTGGTTTTAAATATGTATTATGGACCTGCGTGCTATTTCTTTTAAATGCATCGGCAAATTGAATTTTATGCTGTGTTTCTCGGCTAAATGTCATATTTTTATCATTTGTCAAGTTTGATTTTTTATTCGTAGAAATTGAAACGTGATGCAAACTCGGTGGTAGACGTGCTAATAAAAAATTCAGCACAAATACTACAATACATTTCCATTAGCTTTTTTGGCGAATGTATAATGGGATTCGGGCCACATTTCCCCGAGCATTATGCACTTCAACGTACTTATAACAGATGGCACTGAATAATATAGACAGACAAATTCGAGACTTTGGACCCTCTTCATAATAAATTGACAGAAAGATCTGCATAATCTCAATAGGGATTACACATCATCAAAGCTGAATTATCAAATTTCGACTGTTAATATGTCGGTCCATTTTCAAATTGTGTTATAAGAACGTGATTAGCTGTTAATTATAGCACTCCTTTAACTCTAATCGCTGGAATCGAAACTGTCATCTACACGTATGAAAACCCTCAAGATGGCCGCTGGAATCATTCGAAGAGAGTACGATTTTCTTGTGTGGAAATTACTTTTGAATTCAATTTTCTTTTGAAATTGCACTCAACGCTGATCGTTGATTTAGTACATGTACCATGATACAGCTTACCATAAAACAAATTGAACTTTTCCTGCATTTACTCTAAAATTTTGACCCAGTTGACCCAGTAGCGTTTACTGCACCTCCTAGCACCTCCTTGCACGAGAACCAAATACATGAAATAAGTTTTTCATAGTTTTCTACATTGGTTCCAAATTTAATCATTGTAACTATTGTCTAATGCAATAATAATGCGAGAATCTGTTGATTACAATTTTTTATTCTCGGACATAATTGATATTTTTCTTAATTTCGCACACGAATTGGGCAATAAGTTTAAGGAAACTAAAGAATATAATCTGATTTATTATACTGTAAACAGCTGAAGCATGATAATTAGATTTCATTCGTAAGTGAATTTCCGGACCTGGTAGAGCACAACATTAACTCCGATATTAAATGAAACTAAAATCTTATTTACATGTATAGTGTCTAAGTCTTCACCAATCGTTGGTTCCATTTCAATGCGATAAGCTTTATGCAATCACTTTTACATAAAAGTACATCGTCACAACTGCACGAGACTTGCGTCAGACCAAGTGACCGTCAGACGGCGCTGTAATGTGCACCGTAAACATAAGACATTGTGCCTAAGATTTTTAATTTTCTCCTTGACCCACTGCTGTACAAATAAATGCCGGTCGATTGAGTAAAGGAACCATTTCCCCTGGTTTATTACCTTCGTCAAATCTCCTTTTATGCCCTATTTCATTTGGTCCGAATTACACGAACACAAATTGCAATGGCCCTACACCTGCACTCGTAATTAATTGCACTACATTTCACATTTAGTCGTGGACATTTTTTGATCAGTTGCCATGCACTTAAACCATGATTGCTACGTTTCTCTCATGTTTCTAACGATTTACAGTTAAGAGATTCATTTATGGTATCAGTGTCATACGCCATGAAATAGGAACAGTCCAGGATGATCTTAGTCATGATCTCATTAAAAAATATTGTTATTAAAGAGATCGAAAATCATTCTGTCTTTATAAAAATTAGTTCCTTGTAATTGAGAGTTCTTTCAAATAATGTTTCGTTAAAAAGATAGGATTATGACCACTCTGTATATCTGTATAGATCATGTTTTCGCATTATTCAGTTGTACCTGTGATGGTTTTCAAGCTATACTGGGGAATTTTCTAACGAATGTATTTCATAATATGGTTTAGACGTACGTGAAACCATGTTTAAATTCAAATGTTGCCGACTGTACATATAGGCATACTTTCTAGTTGTAAAAATGACAAAATCGAAAAAAGTGCAATGGTATCATATACGTGTATTGCATTGATATCGCATTAGACTCCAACGGACGTCATTTTGTATCACCTCATCTGTATACATTACCTTAACCTCATCGATGAATGTATACCTTACTAAGCACCTGCCTTTGACAGGGAATGGGCACGTCTAGTACATTTGCCAGTATGGGATATCCATTAGCACTTTCTAAAAGGATCCCTAAAGAGGGTTTTCAGATTCGCTACTTTTCCGATGCCATAAAGAAGCGAAATCAGGGGTTAAACACCCTGTAAATCGCCATTACAGCTGGCAGGGACCGAGGACGCAAAATGGGATAACGGACATTGAAAGTGGCACATGGCCGATTTAAAAGACTGACTGGTGCATTAGGTTATTCCCATTGGATTAACATTGAGAATGAGAGACGAGCATTTCAATAGAAAACGTCCCTGTGACCCAAATTACTACTTCAGAATTACAATGAAGAGATGCCCACTCCTACGTATCTGTGTTTTTATTAGAACTGAACTCGCTGACCTTTACAATTCTGCTTGGGCCATATATCCAAGCATACATATCTATACTGAGTTTTTCAATCTAAAATCCGTTCATAGCACTGTATACAATACAGTATGTCTGCAAAGTCGCAAGATATTTATTTAATGAACACCCTCAAAATATGTTTTTCTGGAGGCATGTTAGATTCTACGAGTGAATAATCGAGCGACTATTTCAGACGACTATATTACCAAAGTTACATTACAAAAGAAAAAAATTGTGCCACTGCAATTGGCGCCATCTAGTGGCTCTCGGGGATCTGGGAACGTGTAATAAGGCCGCTCATACTGCATGTTAAAATGCTTCACCAGTCTCGTATAGATAACATTGTTTGTTTCATAACTCAAATCATAACTACGTCAAAAGATATAAAGAGTAAGAAAAAAGAGCTACATCTTGGTATTTACGATGTCGTCTTTCAAGCGACGTTCTGACTTCCGTATGGGCCGAAAAATGAATGTCCGTTGGCGATGAAAGTGGCTGGCCGTTAGTGAGTGAAAATGGCACATGACTTTAATGACTGCATTTTAGGACCTCATTTGTTTCATTACTGGACTTTATTAAAAACCTACGATAAGTTTTAAAGTAGACCCATGCATGAGTCTTTTTTAAAAAATAGCTGTTCAAATGTAAACATACTCGCCTTAAATAAAGCTCCTTTACACAAAGTCACTTTAGATTACCTTTTAAGGTATCCATTACGTTTCCTGATAGGTTGACTTTAGGTATTTCAAATATTAATTAGAATATACTTAGAAAGTATATTTTATGTAGTTCTGAGGTATCCAGAAGGTATCTATCCTTCTGGATAGCACCTAAGAATTACCTAAAATATACATGTACCTTAAAATCTACCGTCGAAGATAAATATCGGAAACTAAACTGATACCTAAAACACCTTAAAGATACCTTCAGATTTTTGTAAGAGTGGTGATAGTCATTTCTCAAATGATTTTAAAACCCAGTGATAGTAATTTCTCGAATGATTTTAAAACCCAGAAAAGCAAGCTAATGGAAGTTTTTACCATGCATATCCTAAATGGACTTCTCAATTTCGCCTTAAATTCTAATTATATCATTTTGATGAAATATAAAGGACTTACAATTGTCTATTTTTATTTTTTGTACTTGAGCAAAGTTCCTTTCTTTGATTCTCCAGATAGACTTAATCCAGTCGGAGCTAATCTCGTTACGTGTCTATTGCATTCGTCAGTTTTCGATTTCCTATACGAAATTAAAAAGTGCTGAATTCGTTGGATACATCAAAGCCTTTCCTCCTTTAAATAATGAAAAGAGAAAATAGGAAATAATTACATTTCATGATGTAACGAGTATTTCCTCGCTCATCTGTATTCAACGCAAACAAAAAATGCATTAGGTTTTAGATGAAAACCTCGCATTTGGGTTTTTAAAAAATCTATACTGAATAGCAAATTGCTTTTCTTTTTTATGGGAAGAGTTGCCTCTCTGAAAACAGCCGGTTGAATTAATTTGAGCTATTGGATTTTCCGAAACAATCTCCTTTGCCGTTATTGGGTAAGTAGGGTAACCTGAGCGACTACCTTATTAAATATACAATTCATCAAATAAATTAAGTTATTTATTTAATTTGTGGTACAAGTAGAGCTGTATTTCTTAACGCTTAAAATCAGTGGGTGTATTCAACGTGTACCAGGATTTTTCACATCAAAAATATCATTAGAAGTGCTAGGAATCTACTTAAATCTTATTAGTTTTAAAGTATGTGCACTATTGCAAAGGATTAGTTAAGAGTTTTTCTGATATTTAACCCTGTGCAATGACCTCAAATGTACAGTAACTATACATGTGTGGATTCAACGTTATTAAATTTTACTGCTTTAATATTGAATTAGGTTTGAAATTAAAGTGTAATTTTAGAAAGCAAGCTGGTCTACTTAATGATACATCTGGGTGGAATGTTGTAGTTTATAAAACGCCCCAAAAACATTTACTGCTACTTTCTGCCCGGATATTTTGGGTAATCATACTAAAAATCGCCTTATAATCTTCTAAGTTCTACTCGAGTATTGAATAAAAGATTAGTATACGGATAGTAACGACTTTGGCATAATCTTCCTTGGCATAAATATATCATAAGACGAAGGCATTTTTACTTTTTTTTATACATATTAGGAAATAATGTATGCAGGACGGTTTCGCACGGTGCATGTAAGAAATAAGTCTGAGCAAGAAAATACAGTAAAAATGCTAAGCTTGTATGTTTTCTTGATGGCTGCCGTATGGATGATGTAATAAATGTAAAGGTGCTCTCGCTCTTTTATGCTTAGCTCTTACGTATGCATTAATAAAAACAACACATCTTCAATCTGACTTTAGAAGTTTCCCCCCTTTACGTACATGTAGCTTTGAAATGAATGAACCCATTAAAGTGCATTAAAGTTCAATATATGGGTTATTGAACTTCAAGTTGATATTTTGGACATTTTGAAAATCTTACAAGAGTATGGAGCCGTTGGCTAACAATGAAAAATGACACCAACGATTTCATAGAAAAATTAGCTTCATTTTCATTCATGTCACGCATCCCATGTTTCATATGGAAATGTCTTGAACATGTGCATATTCCATATTTCATGTATTAAAAAAAAGAAATCTTAATATGTACTCATTTCACATGTAAACAAGTAGATGTTTTGACATGTCCCGTTTTGCAATTTTGTCCTGATACTAACAATACACTCTTAGCAAATGACATCTTCTTCTAAGACACTTTTGGCATCTTAATCTTGTATCCACTTTTTAGTTGGGGA
>JAQFYZ010002117.1:0-18734 GCA_034695085.1 Cylindroiulus punctatus
GCACGGTATTAGGGTCAGCGACCCTCGACCCGGAGACGTCCAGGTGCAGGGTCAAGGTTAATCCCCTTGACCCCATTTCTCCGGGCGGGCATAAGGCGCCTCAACGCCAACAAAATTGTTTGAAAGGTAACTGGTGAAATTCATAGCTGTAATTAGCTTCAAAAAATGAATAGCGAATTTGTATCAAAGAAGTAGGAATTATAAAAAAACATGCATAATAGAAATAGACTAAATATGGAAAACATGTTAAAGGCAGGAAGGTTAGAATTGCCAAGTAAGATGAAAGTATGCCAAAACACTGACAGTGTATTTAAACGAAAATGATGGAAATTGCCAATGGAAGATAACAAGTCTTTCATATCAATAATGTATACTGATACGCAGATAGGTGTTTACCAAAACTCACATTGAACACGCCAAATTTGCATTATCAGTTCATCATGGGAATGAAGTAATCAACAGCAAGAATAGGACTATACAGTAATATACATGTATGTAATACTTTATTCTAATTTATGGCCATAAGAGTTAAAGCTCTTCGTGCTTTTTACTCTTAATAAAGAGAATGTTTCGTGAAAACTAATAACTAAAAATGGCGTCAGTACATTACACACGAATGAAAAACTACTGGCATAAATATTTTTATGAGAAATGTAAAGTGGCAACTTTGTGCACGGAACGGTCGAGCATTGCAGGTGAAGTGAAAACATGAATGTTAGATGGAACATAAATTTAACTAAAGTGCGTGTAGTACAGCAGTTATAGCAATTTTTGGCTATGCTTTTAAAACAGGGTGGACATGTTCATTACCAACCCAGTATGGGGTTGGGTTAGGTTGCCACCTAACGATACATCAGGCAACGGATATTAAATATTACATGAAGCTTAAATTGTGATTTTGATGTCTTAATCTCTGTCTGCACGAACTAATTATTAGCCTGAAAAATGTTTTATTTTCCAACATTGTGTTTTACAAAGGACTGAAAAGCAAGAGAACATTAACAGTACTGTATATTCATGCATTGTACAATTTTAAAACACTATTGATAGTGTTGAATCATCTGTGTCCAACATAAATATCAACATGAGATGAGCAACTTTTTTAATTTTGAATACTAGAAGGGGTTGAATATTTTGGAATGTTAAAGGTATGTTAAATAATGTAAAAAAAATATGTCATCATCGGTTGTGTGATTATGTATGGATCAAAATAATAAACAAAAGTGAAGGAGATGTTGAGAAATAAAATGGCAACCATTGGTGGTCTTATAAAATAGTTTGTGAAAATCCATACTTTGTCAGCCAGTGTTACAAAACATGTTGGATGTACTACATCGATACAACGTATTTCATTTAAGGTAATTTGGTTCATTTGAGGTAATTCCTAAACTTAATGCAACTTGGAGGCATTTGATACAATTCGTAAATTGAAATTCCTAACCTGTAGTGCAGACAAAATGTCGAATGTGGAGTTTGCTATTGAAATTCCGCGACTAAAATCCATCCTCTACAGTGTATGTTCAAATTTTGATCAAAACTTTCTCAATTCGAATACTGTTATGAAATGGAAGGAAATGCTGACATTTTGATCGGAGTATCTGAAAATAACGCAGAATTTGCAACATACTATGAAAGTATGAGCCAGTATGAAGCCCATTAAAAGTGATTTTTACCATGCTTATTTGCAATTGAATCTTGATATTTTTGGACAGATATGATAATTTCAAATGCAACTAAATGTTTTAATTTAAAGTTTATATTGATAGTAAGTTCTTGTGCACAATGTATATAAAATGAAATGACATTTCGTTTTTAGAATATTTTTTCAGATATTTTTTATTTTGCCAATGACAGTAAATCTCTTAAACAGTTAATTCCATCAATTCCTTTGATCACAGTCAGATATCTGACTGTGATCAAAGGAATTGATGGAATTTACTGTTTAACATGACCAGTCACATTAGTGAGTTTTGATAATCATATTTACAGTAAATCTCTTATATTCCTATTCAGACGGCAGGTGCTTCCATCTATCGCCCATAAAGCATAATAAAAAGGCAAACATGGAATTATCGTTTTATTAATATCATATGCATTTCCACAAGTTGTCAAGAGCACATCCCATAAAACGCCAATCCCTCTTAATGTTTACAAAAAAAAATATTTTAATATGTTGATCAGGAAAGGAGAAATTGTGTTTCGTAATTTTATGCAGGGTGTCCCCAAAGTCACAGCGCCCTGTCAATGGGCCTTAATCGTCTATTAACGAAGATTGCAAACGTAGTTTGATGTGAACATTTTCTATAAAATCGGTTATAGCCTTCAGATTAACATTGGGACGTTTCAGATATTCCTTTACAGGCACGCTGTATTCCTTAACAGAGGGTAACGTCTTTGAAATTGCCTTAACATGGTGAGCATGGGACTATACATACTCTTGAAAGGTTCTATGTGAGATCGCACCACAAGCGCGTGGATCTGCCTCGAATTTCAACTAGATGTTGAGTGATGGTGAATTTCACGTAAAATGGTTTAAAGATGGCGGACGGGGTGGGAAGCCATTTTGGGCTTGTTACATCTGTATGCATCGGAACCGGCATTTTTTTCATCGCCAGCGTCTTCGCGAGATTTGCCAATATTGATTTATTTGGTGATGATGGGAACGCTATCGATCTGCTGGGACAAATGGGACATTTGGTGCAAAAATGGAGACGAAAGTGAACGCGACAAAGGAGCTAATAAAACATCCCCTTGTTGTCTAACCCCACACATTCCTACACCCCCAACCCTTTTCCCTCCACCAAAAGAAGAAGAAAGACGCGAATGTCTCAAAATTGAATATGTAAGACTTCTCGGCTTTGCTGTTCTTGACAGTCAACTTTTTGAGCTGGTGTTTTTTAATTCTGTTTCCAGTAGTCGGTGTGTTAATCAGAAGGCTGAATCAGATGATATCTGCTCGGAACATAATCTCATTTTCTGGGATGGATTCTTGTTTGAGTTACTTTAATGTGCGTCTGTGCAATGTAGAATGCAATATTTTTATATTTATGTGGCTTTAAGAGTTATATTGCTTCGCTATTCTTGATGTTAATTTCATGTCAGTGCCTTGGGATAGGTAGGTAGCTGATCTTGGTCTGATTGGGTCGTTGTACTTGGAATGATAATCTGATTTTTATACAATATTTCGTCTGCAACATTGCTGCACATCTTGTGGTTTCGAGTTTTATGACAAGGTGTCAGTAATTTGCAGTAGCTGTGAAGAACTGATGAATCTTGAGGGATAGGTGTGAAGAGTTGATCAATCTGAGGGATAGCTGTTAGGTTTCCATGTCCAGTTTCGTCCTTCAACATTTTTGGGAATAAAACTTTAAAGGGTTTAAAGCATCTTGAATGTTTTCAATTTGCTAAAGATGCCATCCAAAGATGACTTCAAACTTCTTGGAAATTGCCTGAGAGATGGCATCAGGCAGTTAGTTGTCTAAGATTTATGGCCACCATCTCGTTTTTCAACTTTTTATGAGTATGGGAAGATTCATTTCCACGAATTTTTCGAATTCGGTTCCTGGAATATGCCTTGGAGATTTTATTGTGGGGGTTAGGTGGCGCCACCTAGGTTACCCACCAATGACCGATTTCGGGGTCGGTATCCAAGTAAGAACGCATCATCCTAAGTAAGAAACTGCACTAAATGTCATCGGGTCGCAATGTACACTAAGTGCAAAGAGCCCATGATTTTCTGGGAATGCTGCCTTCGGGGAATTCCCCTTAAATATTATGTAGGGATAGTAATAACAGTTGTCGCGCGGATCACAATAATGGGGACAGTTATTAATTGCCCATATTTATGGAAGAGGAGCTCATTGCGGGTCATGCCTAATCAATATTTTTGTTTTAGGTTTATTAAATTAATCCACTCTGTGGAGCTCCTTGCTGACTAATCGCTAGCGTCCCTGATGGATCGATATCCGCTCCAGGCCCGTGGAAATATTATACCTGCCTGGCAAATAGACCTCCAACGGATGACGTCATGGGCACGCTAGTGACGTCACCCCATCCAATTGGAGGAGGGATGTTCCCAAATTTTGAGTTGTAGGTCAGGTTTGTCATGATGACGTCAGTGGCAACGGCGCTCGTGCAGACTTCCCTGCATAGCACCACAATATTACAGTCTGCTAAAAAACGGTCATTGCGCCAATAACGATTCAATTTCGTCAGTACAAAACGTTGTAAGCGACATCAGAATCACACGAGTACTTTTTGGACATTTAATGATATGCTCTCTATGCTTTCACACCTTCACTAATTGAGTTTTTGTGAATTTTGCATGTTCAGAAATGAGTCACTAGATTTCTTAGCGAAATTACTAGAATATGGGTCCAAAAAAATGTAGCAGTCAAAGTAGAGAGCATATAGTAAATGTCCAAAATGTACTCATTTGTGCTTCTAATTAATGAAAATTTAAATGCTACGTGAACACGAGATGTATGTATGAAATTGAGATATTTTGATATAACCGTGCAGGATGTACCATTGCTAATTGGAATTAGTTTCTGAACAAAAATTACAATGTCGTTAAAAAAGGGCGTTTAATTTTGTGGATCGTTATTTTCAATCGTAAAAATTTAGAAAACAAAAACGAAATACATGTACATGTACATGTATATAGAGATTTTTATACAGATTCAATGTACATGTATATCAAAATGTGGTAATCCACATTTAACATGCAATGTCGACTAAAATCACTTGTATTGTGATTTGTATGGAAACCGGTAGTGACGACATCAACATAACTAAGTAGGTCGAACTTTAATTGATGAAAAGTATACAGATTTATATTTTAATCCAAATGTTCTCATATTTCAAAAATGTGGATTCATTTTTCAAACTCCGTTTCAAATGCATGTTGGTGGGAAAGTGGATCAGAATCATTTGTTTTAATATGTAGAAAAATTTCGCTAAATGCAGTAAGCAAAACACATTTTTTGCACTGAAAGACAATTCGGTGAAAACAATGAAGTGCTAAGTTTCCACAAAACAACCACTCGTGCTTCATCCAAAATTTTGACAATTTTAAGAATGAGTTTCGTCGAAACCATGGGCGCCACAATCGCAGTTTGTTTGTAAATGTCAAATTTAGGATAAAAAATGGCTTCGCAGGGGCCCAGATTGCGTTATTATATGCAAAAATATATCGGCAAGTAAAGGAGCTTGACAGGAACGTTTTCAGAGGATGAGTGAATATTTCAGTTTGCGTGGCATATGGGAAAGTGTTACGCGTTTCCTGCTCACCTCCAGACTTATAAATAATGCACGGATTTCCGTAGATGGAAAATGTTACACGGTTTCAAAACAAGTTAAAACAAAAAGCTCTCTCTTCAGCAAACTTAAATCCTAGCGTGCGCCACCGATTTGACCTTTGACCCTCCAGACGACCCCCCAACGAGGTGATATCTGGACGCCAGGCCTCCCTATTTACATATCAAATCGTTGTACTTACACGGTTCGGATTCTGCCACATTACAGAAAAGCCTGTCACATGAATAAAACACTCGAATGAAGTGCCCCCTGGGGTGAAAAGAGCTCATGAACCCTGCGAATGCCATCTTCATTGTATACTGGCAGGGTCTGGCGATGTGTCCATGTCTGCATTTTCAGAAGATGCCACTTTTTATCTTAATTTTGAGAAAAATGTGGTGGTCCTGAAACAGGAAGTTCCTTTGCTGTATGAAAGTGCTTTCACAAACAATCAAGTGTTGTCTTGGATGCACTCTTGGCTCATATGCACATTGTCCAAAATGAAATATTCAAAGTATACAATGTTTGAATAGTTTTCTTATGGTGTGATGTTGCCACCAAATATGAAAAAGACTTGGAAATGCTATGTTACTCGCACATTGTCAGTTGATGGGGAATATTCAAGTACTACATGTACACCTGTATGTGGAACTTAATTGTTTTAACTTTCAAAAGCATTTTTGATCATTTAAGTTCCCATGCTGTTGTGCTCTGGTAATGTGTCCATATCTACATTTTCAGAAGATGCCAGTTTTTATCTTAATTTTGAGAAAAATGTGGTGGTCTTGAAACGGAAGTTCATTTGCTGTATGCAAGTACACTTTCACAAACAATCAAGTGTTGTCTTGGATGCACTCTTGACTCATATGCACATTATATATCTTGCCTATTTCATTTTGGACTATGTTTGAATAGTTTCCTTATGTAGTGCTGTTGCCACACAAATATGGGAAATATTGACTTGAAAATGCTATGATACTCGCACATTGTCAGTTGATGAGGAATATTCAAGTATTACATGGCCACCTGAATGTGGAACTCGATCATTTTAAGTACCCATGCATTTTAAGTCCCATACATAGATTTTTCCTGTTAAAATTAGTAACGCATGGTAATGTTGGATTAAGGGCTAGAAAATAAGTATCATGGCCTAAAACGTACAGTATGTTGCGTTAAATTTCATGTCAAATGTCAATGTCCATTCTGAAAAG
The DNA here is from genome assembly GCA_034695085.1 of Cylindroiulus punctatus. NCBI lineage: Eukaryota > Metazoa > Arthropoda > Diplopoda > Julida > Julidae > Cylindroiulus > Cylindroiulus punctatus. Next base: position 6,510 of record JAQFYZ010002117.1, read on the forward strand.
TAACACCGGAATGTCATCGACTTGAAAATTTGGGCTGCAACTTTGATTCCGAATTAGTTTGACATTTTTTCAACAAGTAGTATGAATTTTAGTAATGAATTATTTGCAAATGGCTGTTTTATTGTACCTCCTTTTAAGTAAAGGATTTTGTGATGGCATCCAGTGTGCAGCCCTGAAATTTCAGCCACTTGATAATGATTTTTGAGCACCCTGTAGTCGGAGGTCTTTCATCGCCACTCATGTTTTTGAAGTGGTCAGTGATTTCGGCGTTTGAAAACAATGCCCGATTCATCATTTTATGAAGCAGTTGCCTCCGAAAATAGACGCCGAGGCAGTACAGTAGCAATTGTGTTAGCATTGTGGTGATGGTGGAGGAGGGAAGAGAGGCAGAGCACTAATGAGGGTAGTATAGGGGCCCTGCTCGCTGGTGTAGACACGCTATACTACACTTCCATCCCTTTGCTTAAGCTAATATTTAGTCCAGCAACGCAATGATGCGGTTAATGGAAGTCTGTGTATTGGCCATGCCTCATGACGTACATGGGGTCGGTATCGCTTTCCACATCGCCTCGCCTCCATGATTGGGCACGTCCAAGAGTTGGGCATGTGGTCCATCACGAAGCACATTGATCCTGGAACAAGACTTGCATGGGTGAAAGTGGAGGACTCAGCATGCAGTTACTAAGTTCTACGAGATAGGATGGATGGACAATGATACATGTGTGTACATGTATTTACAGCAGTTTAGGTGTGCATATCACTAAGACATAATCAGGCTTAAATGTAGAAGAGCGGCAGCGCTCCCATAGGTATCCATGGTTTATCCATTACTGAGAATTGAGATCTAACCACAATTAAGGTCCATTGAAAGTGATTTTTTGCAATTGAATTTTGATAATTTTGGACAGACATGATAATTTCAAATGAAACTAAATGTTTTTATTCAAAGTTTATATTGATTGTTCCTGCGCTATATAAAATGAAAAGATATTTCGTTTTGCCAACGACAGTAATTTTATTATATTCCCATTCAGATGGCAGGTGCTGCCATCTATCGCAAAATAGCAAAATATAAAGCAAATAAAGCAAAATAGAGGTCAAACATAGAATTATCGTTTTTATTAATATCATATACATTTCCATAAGTATTCAATAGCGCATGCCAAAAAACGCAAGTCCCTGTTAATCTTAACCAAAAAATAATTTTCACGTGTTGATTAGGAAAGAAGAAATTGTTTCTGGAAATTTTATGCAGGGTGTCCCCAACGTCACAACGCACTTTCAAAGGGCTTTAAACTGTGCTTCGCCTGCCAAATGTTCCAACTACATTTGCATGCCTCGTAAGAACTGGTGTTACTAAAACTAAACTTTTGATCGACAGCACTGGTTAGCATAGGCTGTGGCCCAGCGTGCATTGCGGCTGCGAATGCATTAGTTTATGTTTTAATAATGCATATTTTTACGGTTATTGTTGATTAGGAAGGGTTGGGTTATATTAAATTGATGTGCATTTTTATGATAAGTTGCCGTCATTTTCTTGAAAATTTGACGTCACTTTTCGCATGCAGTTTGGCATCACGTGTCATTATTGGCATCACTTTAACAACATTTTTAGTTCAAAAGTATGATGTCCGATGGGATCTCGCCGATTTGGGCTGCCTGGGAGTGGCATATACTGTGACTTGACCATTTTCGGAGGTCTGACCTGTAGTGGTCGTTAGGTACAGAGTTGCTCTTCCTGAGTAATCCACCGGTGAACCCCATTAATTAATGCCATTACTTGGAGGGTGTGGACAGTGGGGCAAGGGCTTGGGATTCGCTGAGAAAGTGCGTTTTCGTCGCTCCTGGAAATCCCAGGGATTAAGTATTCCCGTTTCAGTTCAGCCAATTACTGAATGGCCGTAAAAGCTACTGGGCCGAGCGTCTTTACCTCGTAAAAAGCCCTACATGTATATGGCCTCTTGAGAGCTAGGTCTGTCACTTAAAGATCCACTCATGTTGACCCCCTCACCTTCAAAAACCTAAGTTGCTTCGTTGGGTCAAACTTGAGTTGAGCAGCGCCATCAGGAGGAAGTTTTGTGAAGGATTTGCAGTGAAATGACCTACTAACTACAACGAAACAAAAATGTCTGAAAATTCAGTTATAATAAGTTTATACATGTGCAAGGTCAATTCTAATATGATCTAAGTGGCAGGTTTGGACTTTGAATGAAATGTACTTTCAATTTGTTAGATAAGATTCCCACATTTTTCAAATGCAGTATATGTACACTGTATACTTACTTGAATTTGTTTGTTTTCAAGATTTTTCCACTAATGATGTAATGTCAAAATGTTCCTCTTTCGGAATATAGGGTAATCGGAATGTCCTACCCTTGCTGGAAACAAATTATTTAAAAAACTTAGTTGCAAAGAATACATTTTTGGAAAACGTAGAACTGCCTAAAGTACATTGTATATTTTCTTTAAAGATTTCGACTCAACATCTGGTTCTCTGCACCCTCGTCCTCATTCGGCAGTTCAACTTTTTCCCAAAATGTATTTCTTGTAACTAACTTTTAAAAATAATTTTTTTGATGAGGGTAGAGCTTCACAATTACCTTGTGTTCTGGAATGGTATTTGAAGTATCTGGAAATCATCAGTGAAGAAATCTTCAAAACAACGAACACCTTTAGGTCAATATATACCGTATGCATAGGAAAAAAAGAATTTTTGTCTAACAATTTGACAATTTAACAATTTCAAAAGTGCGACTTTTCTGTACTTAAATAACAGGCAGACCATGGCCATGTGATGTGGAATGAGGATGGGGGTGTAGGAAACCAAATTTAATGATTTTCAATAATTTTTTGGTGATAAAAATCCATCATTTGTAGTCCAGTCTTATAAGATGCCCTTTTTTGTGACTGAAATCCACGGCTAATGATGAATAAATTTAGCTAAGTTAAACATATTTTCAATCAGTGAATTGGTGGGGGTAAAAATGATGGCTGATGGGGAGGGTATGAAAATATTTTGACTTTTCTGTACTTAGATAACAGGCAGACCATGGCCATGTGATGTCGAATGAGGATGGGGGTGTAGGAAACCAAATTTAATGACTTTCAATAATTTTTGTGTGATAAAAATCCATCATTTGTAGTCCAGTCTTATAAGATGCACTTTTTTGTGACTGAAATTCACGGCTAATGATGAATAAATTTAGCTTAGTTAAACATATTTTCAATCAGTGAATTGGTGGGGGTAAAAATGATGGCTGATGGGGAGGGTATGAAAATATTTTGTGATGAAATAATACTTGAACATCCCCAAATGTGTTTCAGTATTCCAAAATAGCATTTCATGCTTGTCCTTAAATTTAAAAATTGAACCGAATTGTTCGAGTTGGGGTTCGGACAAGAGTATCTCTGGAAGTTTTTTTTCCGCTGCAGAGGTGGCGCCCCCATCGAATTCCCGAAAATCCTTTGCGGGCCTAAGGGGACTTAGTTTTGCGTTGAGGGAGCGAGATTGCTATCGCAAATATCGATTGCCTAACGGATCAGTTTCTATCGACGTTCGGCTTTATCTTAGCTTTAAATTGAGTATCTTGTTAACTTAGGCCAGCTCGTTGAGGGGGTGAAGGGGTGAGGGGGTGAATGGTTAGACTCGGAGACGGGACTTAAGGAGAGACTTGCTGAATTGATTCAACCGTAGGGTTTATAATTGAAGGATTCGCCTCGGTGAAACTATGGCTGGATCCCAGAAGTTTTGCTCCAGTGGTCAAGACTGGCAGATGGACGCCGCCCTAGGACGAATTCTAGGTTGTTTTTCATAAATACGGAATCCCTCCGAGCCATGTCATTTGTTTATTTTGGCGCTTAAAGACGCACTGACCAACGGTCACTCAACACCACGAATGCAGTTTTAAAGTTATCAGATGAAAATTGAAAAAATTTTGCTGGGCGTCTCCTAACGACCCTATGCTTGCAGTGATTGCTTGGTTGTAAGGGGCAGCTAAATCGATAAATACATGTGAAGTTAGTTCAGATTTGGCTAGAATTTATATCTAAAGGTACATATTCTGACAGCTAGGATAAGTGGACAGTTGGGCTATCGTAGGTTCGGATTAACACGAAAAAAATCAAAAAATTAAGTTAAATTCTAGCACCTTAAACAGGTGGCAGATGGGCTTGTATAGGGTGAGTTGTCAGGTTGGGATTGACACGCAAGTAATTCTCTCAAAAATACTAAATTCGGCTAACTGGGACAGGTATAATTCCTATAGAATAGACAGGCTGTGTTGAATTTGGAGCAGGGTCTATAACAAAGTTTGTCCAAACTTTTATGAAAATTTGATCAATAATGATGGATGTTATCCACATAAAAAATATAAATATAATATATATATATATATATATAAATATAAATATATAAATAAAAACTGACATATAATCAAAACTAAAAAGTTGTCAAATGATGGATCATTACACGAGTTTTATTTAAAGAAATGATGAACCCGCATTTGATTTTGAACAAAAAAATCTTCCTCTGTCATTGAACTCCTCCAACATTCTTAGATAATGTACATGTTATTTACATGCAACATCCTTGCAAATTATTTTCTAGTTTGGTAATTCCAGTGTGTTGGATATACTGTATGCATCTCTAAATTTTTAAAAAATATTTAAATTTCAACTACTTGTCGACACTTGTCCTAGCTTTTTGCTTTTTCGTTTTTTGTATGCATAACTAACCTTACCTTAGCCAACCTAAACTAACCTAAAATGTAGGTCCGCATTCAATCACAGGCACGTACTGCCAGGGAGCCGTTGGGACAAGCAGTGAAGCACACTTTCTCATTTTGTCTACGGCGGAAGGGCAGCAAGGGCAAATGTATAGTTTAACCATTACTTGTTTAAAAAACATCGAACTTTTGATGCAAGTACAGCCATGGTGCATGGCATGGGATTTATGAGCTGGCATTGTACGGCCATTTATTCTCTACTCCTGTAATCAATGTCTGCCTCGTGTTTGAAGTTTGGTCTAATTTTAGCCCGCCAGGGCTTTGTTTCAGTGAAAAATTGCTTTCTAAACGATATCTTAATGGCCACCATTTTCTCTCCAATCCACCTGCAGACGGGCAACCATTCTCCCTGGGCTCCCCATTGATTTCACGTCAACCGGTGCCAAATTAATGTCCACCAACGGTGATTAACGAACTTGCCGCTAGGGGGCCCAGGCCAGACATTGGCGCCCTGGTCGTGTTTTTTGTCGCCATTTTCAAAAATCATTGAAAGACAGGGGGAGGGTGGGGAATTATGTCCAGCAAAGGCCGAAATAATCAGGTACGATTTCGAACCATTAGTTGTTTTTTTCTAAAGCCTTTTCAACGCCAGCGTCTCACACACTGGTCAATCGATAACTGTCCGAGGTTGTTTTATTTATAAACTGGGGCCTGTAGGCGGCCTTCAATGGACTTTGGTTGAGGCCCCGTGGCTGGACGTCGATCCGAAGTAGATTCAATCGGATTTACTTTCAACTTTTTTGTTTTTGGCTTCATTAAACTTGCAAAGAATACGGTTTGCCAACAGCGCCCCCTGGCGGGCGCTGGTTTTGTTGTTGTTTTCTCTCGTTGACGTTGCTCGGAGACCCGGTACCTGCAGTTGTATTTATGGGCAGGAAAATAAACTTTTTCTACTTATATCCGACTGCAAAAACAAATAAAACTGCAAAGGAAAATAAACTGAAATTGGCGCTGTTTACTGCCCGGGCCACCCGGTGCCCTGAGGGGAAAAAATCAAAAAAACAAGACCAATAAGGTAAACATAAACAAATGTTGCGTCATAGTTCATCCCTGGAATGAATGATGGAGTTTGAATGCAAGGCCGTTTCCTGTATTGGTTTGACCTGCTTGAAGTAATTTCGGACGTACTTCGGATTATGCCCTACTGTCTAGTGTGCTATAATGGTTTTTGTGACATCTTTCCTAGTTGCTGCATTTAACCTTTTTAAAACCTAACTTACACTAAAACGTAATTTATAGACATATAAGCACTAACACTCCGTGAGCAGTTAGGAGAAGCCCCCATTTTTTTTATTGAATCCATTGGTTGAAGCTGACAAAATATGTTATTAAAAAAAAAATAAAAAAAAATAAACAGGAGAAAGACATATCAGATTTAATGGTTTGAAAAGCTTTTGTATTTTTCATTCGTCCTTCAAGATTAAGTATCGACTAATGTCGTTATCGTTTCTAACGTCATTCAAAATGTGACAACTTTTGTGGGTTTCGAGATTACCAGATTGTTTGCGACAGTTTGAGGTGCTTGGAAAACCAGCTTCAGACATAAAGTTGATGTTTGTCTTGTGCAATAATGTCACACAGTGACATCTCCATGATTGGCAACTAAGGGGTGTTTAGGGGTCCAATGCTTCGCTGTGTGCCCTAATGCAACAAGACTCAGTGTCTGACATAACTAGGACAACGAGGAAATTTTGTCTGCATTTTGATATGAGAAGTTACTCGCATATGCCATTTTTGAATCCAATTTGCTGAATGTTTCTAGAAAACGATGCAGGAAACAATCGTCTGGATACAATTTGGAGCCATAGCAATTTTTCTCAATTTGGAAAAGCAAGAAGCTATTTCAATTTTGAACAAATTGCCGTTTGTTTTTTAAACTGGAATTGTATTTATGATGGCCACACCAAATCGTGTTCTTCCTGTATACGTTCGAATATAAAATATCTCATATTTCTCACCCCAAACAAAATTGATTTGAAATCAGACCAAGTTTGCTGAGCGAAATGATATACTTTGTGCAAAGAAGAAAAGGTCTGGTCCCTTCGAGTCGAGATAGAAAATAAACACGGCGACATAGAACCCATGGATGAAAAAGAATAAGATTGGTGTAAGAAACTGCTCTGCAATAACAGAAAATGCAGCGAAAGTACACGTGTGTGTAAATAGGTAGGGAGGCAGAGAGAACAAAAAACACGGGGTAGGGATGAGGCGAGGAAAGAATGAGGAAGAAGGAGAAAGTAAACAGGGACTTGATTTAGGGCCGAAATTGAATACCAAAATAAGTCCTTTGTGAAACAATCTGTATCTCTGAACGACAGACCGCCCTGGAAAAACATTGGTATCCAGCCACAAATTCCTTTCAGATGGCCCTTTAAAGACCTGACTTGAGCTTGTCAATGATTGAGTTCAGTGATAAGTTGGGAACATGTGATGTTGGCAAGGTGCTACTTATTATTATTGTGCTGAAAAGAACTGTAATATCGACGAACCACAACCAAACCATTGGCTATTACAGCTGTGAAGGCAGAAATCAAAATGAAAGATGCAATTCGTGGCAAAAAAGATGCCACGAATTGCTTAATTGTCCCTTACCTGGTAAACATTTGGTCCATTCCCACTACTCCACATTTATATTGCATTTCAGATCCCACGCGTTAATTTCGCGACGCTCTTTCCCGAAATGGACAATGCAGCCTTCATCAATCGACGCCTCCCGCCACTTGGCGGCTGCATTGCACATTTTGGGAAAGAGCGTCGCTGAAATTAACGCGTGGTATTTCAAATGAATTCTAATTGCCCACAATAAAAATGGACCAAATATGTTGATCAGTGACAGCTAAGCAATTCGTACCTTCATTTTATGATCACGCATTTTGTATGTGGCACGTTGGTGATAGTGATTCTGCAGATGACGTTGCTAAACGTCACATGTCTTGAAGTCACTTCATCACTATCAGCCAGAATTATAGGGTTTAGAAATTTAAAAAAATGTAATGACATTTTTTATGGTAAGGTTTATAGGTTTTTATAGGTTGTCAATAGGTTTCTTCTATACCCAATGTATTTTGTAGGTTTCTTAAAGGGTTCTATGTTGGGTACCTTTGTTAAAAAAATGGCAATATAATGACATGGTACTTGAATATCTATCACTGTTTCCATGCAGACTTTGATGCCATTAGCTAACAAAACCAAGCATGTAAGTTTGTTGTACCAACATTCACTTGCCTCGAGGATGCTGAATTGGGATTCACAAGATGGCGTTTGTGGGATGTTTTAGTAGATCGTAGCACGTGTTTATCGCCCTTTCGTTGCCTTTAATTTCGATTGCCGTGGTTTTCAATTCTTGCCAGCTCCACCCAGACTCATTAGGTGTAATTGTTTTCACGTTTTGCATATCCACGCTTTAATTGTTTCGCCTACGAGTCGAAATTAAGAGGCGAGCTGCGAACGATCTAATTGGCGCGAAATTGAGCAATTAATATCAAAATATGCAGACTGTAATTTGGAGCTCGTCTTACGATGTACAGAGAGCGATGCTCAGCTATCAGAAAGATTCAATAGCCAAACATTCAATGCGCTGTTAAAACATTGTTCTTAGGACCCTGACAATGGGCTCTTGAAATAATCCCTGCTATATGCAGACTAAGGCACCTTAATCTAAGTTGTATCGCTGACAGTTGTAGCGCTTCAATAAGCCTTTAAAACAGAAATTAATGCTGAATTATCTGTCAACATCTTACACATAATCTGTAGAAGAAACTAATAATTTGAGTATGAAATAATTAGTTTCATTCAGTTTGTAACACCGTTATTAATTATCTGTAAAAATAATTACTGCATTTTTATGTGCGTAACGACATTGCCAATAATGTGCAAAAAATAAGGGGTAATTAAAATTATATATATATATATATATATGTTTTTGACGCGTTTTTAACCGAAACATTTGACAGGTATAAATATTTTTTGGTTGGAAAAAATGCAAAAGAACAGGGTTTTCCAAGGAGGTGGGTTGAGGGTCTGCAGTCCCTCGAGTCGACCGGTCACCACAATGTCAAATATATACACTGATAATGTACACATGCAGCTTCCAGAACTCAATAAATACAACCTGCCATGGTGGGGATCGAACCGTGGTACAATGGTTCTCCCGCTTCCCCTGTTCTGGCCTCTGTGCGCTAGATTACAGGAATGAGCCACCATTCCCAGCCAACAGTAGGTATGGGCTCTTTCAATCCATTCAACACCCCTCGATGGTCAGTGACCTACTTGACCAAAGGGTTGCAGTTCGAGGGAAATGCGTTAAATGACGCATGACTAAAATAGCGAACTTTCAAGCTGCCTGCATGTCCACTTGCAGTTTTGGTCTTAACTTGTCGTTCCTAATTTTCCGACCCTGCCCACATGATAATTTCTTAATTTTCTTAAGTATGATCAGCGCCACCAAGAGGCCGTTTTTGCCGTCTAAGAAAGCGCAGGAAAAGACGTCTATTGGCAAAAGCGCCGCCGGAAAATCCCTAGTAAATGCATGCAGTATCTGGCAACACTGGCAGTAGCCCCGCCTGGTATGATTGGCCTAAAGTAGAGCGGAGCTCAACTCGTAATTTTCCCATAATTTTCTGTAATTTTTTGCCTTAAGAGAAAATTAAGTAAAAATTAAGTCCAAAGTTTAACAAAAATGACTAGTGGACAGGACGCATCACTGTCGTCTGTACGGTCTGTTGACACCCCAAACTACTGTATGTGAGATGAATAGGGAAAATATGTTGAATCTGGTTTTAGCCAAGTTTCCAAGTTTTAGGCGTAAGGTTACTTAATTGGTTGAAGGTTAGTTAATTAACGCTTGCGTGTACATCAGTACATGGCACATTCTGTAGCATTTGTTTGCCAAATTAGCTCATCAATACTAAATTTTTGACTGTACAGATTATGATACTGCATGATTCAGGTCCTGAATCAAGGTATGGTGAATCCAACCCATTGCGTCGATAGACAATTTCGATGTCATGCAGCGCCTAATAGTGGCGAATTCCGCAAGCCTGTCGGTATTCAAAATTTAGATCAAGGAGATAGGTCGGGAATTGCTGCTGCATGCAAATTGGGGGATTAGTAGGCGGAAGTGAAAAGCATATTAAGGGAGGATGGATAACGAAAGGTAATAAGAAGTATAAAAAATACAAGGGATTAGGCGAAATGGGCAATGCGTAACACAAGGTCCTTTGTTCTTGGAGGATATGGAGAAGGGTATAGTTTGACGTGTCAGATCCTCGTGGACGATAAGCTCCTGGAAGCGCGAACACTACACCTTTTTCATATGCAAATCGAATGTGACCCCCACTGACATGGGGTCACCAGAGAACAATACGAGCAACGACCACATGTAAAACATTCGGCTTTCTCAAGGTGGAGGTCGATGGACGTTACCATGGTCAACCGTATAGCCATGCAGGGTATTGCTTATGACCCAAAATCGCTTGTAGACAGTTTAAACATGATGAACTTGACAAGAGCACGTGTCTTGGTTTCGTGGTGTGTTGTAAATCAAGTGCTCATTGCGAACATATGGGAAAAATGGTGTATCTGCTTTTGGCAAACTCAGATAAACCAGAGCGTGCGGCTTTGTTATGAAGCAGAGGATTCTGGGTGGTTTGAAACAAAATTATCACCAGGGTGGCACATTAAATGAACACTGTTTGGGAAAAAGAGTGGTTTGTAAATTCATGGCTTTCTTGGGCGCATGTTTTAGGGAAAGTCAAAGAGGATTTCATTATTTTAATATGTTATTGATTAAGTAAAGATACATGAAGATAATAGACAGTGTCAGAAAACATGAACTTAAACTGAAAACGAAAAGTGTGACGTCGGCCTTGACCTTCACGTCACCAAATTCCGGACAGTCTCTCCACAGTGATATGGAGACCGGGCGGAATTTGGGGAATGTCAACGTCAGGATGATGTCACACATTTCGTTTTCAGTTTCAGTTCATGTTTTCTGACACTCTCTATTGAGAGTAGAGGTTTTCAACCTATTTTATGACACCTGAGCAAAATGTTAAAAAATGAGGTGTGTGAGGAGTTGAGGTTTGCAAGCTTCCTAACCAAGTATCAGTCTGTCCTATGACATGAAAACCTCAAACTACTTTCAGATTCATCAATTCCTTACTCCTCATTTTTTTGTGAATTTGGGTCATGATGTCATCGATTGGGTGAAATAACATCAAGAATTGGTTGTACATGTACATGTACTAAGTACATGGATTGTATTTCCATTGTTGCTCGTTTTTAATGAATGAATAGAATTTTTCATTTATGAAAACAACGTTGACGTCTAATTTTCAACAAGATCTTTTAATACACTGTACATGTACATGTAGTATACTGTCATTTTTGCTACCCCTTTAACCCTTTCTGGCAACTGGTGTTTACCCCGTCGCCATAAATCGCATTTTTCGCGCCACTTTTATTGGATTTCCGCAGGAGTTTGGCGTAAAAATGTCTTAATTAGCGTGTTCGTAGTAAAGGTTGCTAATTAGCGTTTTGCGGCGCTCTAGCGAAAGGATGAAGCCCGTAAATGCGGGAAACAAACAAGGGCAGCCCCTTTCGTGGAACCCGTTCCGTTTCCTGGTGCACAACTGCATTCCTCGTATCTTAATTTTATTAATTATTCCAAGGGCTAATAAAAGCGCGCCTGAAATTGCATTCGTCGGCAAATTAATTACACGTTTTTGCGCAATAATTAATCGAGTAATTAAATTAAACTATGGAAGGTATGGCGAGGCACACAATTGGGTTTGGTCCCAACGAAATAAGGGGTGAATTTGCCAAATTGCAAAGTTAAACACGAGTATACAGTGCGTAGCAAGCGGAAATAGTTTATCTTGAAGCATGAGGTTTTTCAGGTTGGGAATGTAAATTTTATAAGGAATGTGCCTGCAATTTTGAGGTGAACAATATTTTGGTGCACCCTGTAATTACAGCGCCTATAACCAGTTAATGCCCCGTGAGAAATTGTGTTCAACTGCAGACATGTGGCTTGTAATCAAAGTACTGTAAGTCACGCACTAAATCTGCTTTACTACGCCTTTATTTAACTTTAATACTGTATATACATGTATACTGTATGTACTTCATCTAAGCTTTCGGCATGAGGGGTTGAATTCAACCAAAATACATGTAATGTACATGTACATGTACGTGTAGAACAGAATAAACTTAGTGCAAAGAAGGTGAAGTAAAGCTCACATTTGTCCAAAGCAGCCATCTTGGTTGACTCAAAACGTCATTTGTTTTCAATCAACCAAACTGCATTTACATGTACATGTACTAGTACATTGTAGAATAGACTTGGTGTACAGAAGCTTCATAATCCCATATCCAAAGAAAATACATTTTAAATATATTGCACAATGTATTTCAATTTGCAAAATGTATTTATAATGTA
>JAQFYZ010002118.1:0-18730 GCA_034695085.1 Cylindroiulus punctatus
TTTTTTTGCAAAAAATGAACAGCTTTTGAAAAATGTTTTTAAAAAAATGCAAAAAATGAACTAGTTTTTGCAAATATGTTTTTAAACATGTATACATGTATTTAGGCCTCCATATACACACATGTGCTCACTGCAGACTTGAAAAGAAGTCATGTCACCGTTTCTATTATATAATGATCGAATTTTAGTGACGGACCCCGTTTGAAAAAAAAGCTGGATCCGCCCCTGTACACGAAATATTTTCAGCACATTCGGAGCATATTCAAAATTATTTTTAAGCTACCTAGCTGTAGCCAACCTGTGGATTTTTGCTATAGCGATGTATTTCTATTTCTCATTTTTTTACGTTTGGAAAACGTAAAAAGCGGTTTTGTTTACCTGACCCATTCCCATTATTTAATTGTTTCGATGCACACACAGGAAAGTGCTGATGCATGTTTACATTTCATCCTGTGTTGGAATCAAGTTCAAGTAATTACAATGTACGTGGATGGCCTTGACGACCAGGCGACTAATTCCCTAGCCTTGCTGCCTCCTTATCGTCACTTAGCACACAAGATTGTGTTAGTGACGACGTTAAAAAATAGATAATTTCATATATTGCAGACTGCTCTTATCAGCCAGGAAGCCAGCTATGTCAGCAGGGGGTCAAGCTCCTTTGGGCCTTCTTTTGATTCTAACGACCTACTTTTTCAACGCAGAAAACGTTCGTCTGGGTAAGCAATATCGTTTTTACCAAAATATAGTACGTGTAATTGTTACGTGGGAGTCCTCCGTTTTATCGCTTAGTCGTAAAATATTTATGCCTCCTGAAGGTTAATAAAATAGCCTAGCACAGAATGGCGGCCAATTTGGACATTATAATTCATGCCATTTCTGGCGTTTCTAACCCGATATTCTTTGATTTGTACCCTCGGAACATAAAGTTCACGAACTTTGAGTTTTCTAATTTGTACTATATGATACCAAACACTGTGCCGGTAATACAACATATAGTATAGTAACACTTGACACCCATCTCCAAAAATACTAGTCATGATGCTGTGGCTGTCCTTTGCACAGTTTCAAAAAGTCGCCAATTTAATCGGAACTTTCCTGACAGTATTTTTCTCGGAAAATATTTCAGAGGACAGTAAAGGATGTGTCGCGCAAGATTTTGGATATGACAGTGTTGTGTGTGTTTGCAACTCCACATACTGCGATGAAATCGCACCGGTGAAGAAGCCGCTTCCGGGCCATTATATCGTTGTTACAAGTACTAAGGATGGGTTGAGGTTTCATCGAGAGCAGCATGCCTACACCGAAGAGCGTAAGGGGCCGTTTACAAATCATAACAATCATCCACGAAACATGTTAAGACTTGATAGTCTGTTGAAACAAGTTGACATTTCACGGAAGTTATATTTTTACACAATAAATAAAAAAATTTGGGCGTACCACCTTATGTCCTGCTCCAAATGTGCACATTTTGTTTGTATATAGTCGTCAAGCACATTCAGCATATGGGTTCAAAAAGTGGGCATCTCCTAATGGTCTCACGCTAGCAGTGTTTGCCTGGCGGTTAGGAGTAGCTAGATCGGGCATTACATTGGTGATTATGTTCAGTTACGTTAGAATTAATTTTTCATTCACAATAAAAACGTACTAAAGAATTAGAGTTGAAATATACCACACATTTTTTGGAGCAAGGCATATACCGTAATATACCAAATCAGATTTTGTTATAAACTTAGATTTGCCAAATGTTGACATGGTCTTATCACTTCATTCGGATAATCTGCGTCAGACAATATTAGGATTTGGTGGTGCCTTCTCTGATGCAACAGGAATCAACATCAACAGTCTGAGCGCTGATGCGAAGCAAAATTTGATGAATTCATATTTTTCGAAAAATGGTAATGTTGCAAATGTCCACAACAAAAATTCTTATTTCTATAACCGAGGAACGGACAACTTAAGAATAAGTGACATGCGATTGATACATTGAATTCCAGGCATTGAATACAACCTTTGTAGAGTGCCCATAGGCGGAACCGATTTCTCCACACGAGCTTATACCTACGACGATGACCAAGAAGGAGATTTCGACCTGGAGCACTTTAATTTGGCTTCGGAGGACCTTGACCATAAAATACCGCTTATTCTCGAGGCCCAAAAATTAGCGGACAATAAAATGAAATTAGTCGCCTCTCCCTGGAGTGCGCCATCTTGGATGAAGACCAATGGAATGCTGCATGGCTTTGGCTACCTCAAAGGAGAACCTGGTGGACCTTACTACGAAACATGGGCCAACTACTTTGTGAGGTGCTAAAAGTGTTTCACTGAAATTAATAATGCTCCTTCTCGTCTGTTTTATGTTAATTTTATATAGTTATCTAAATTTGCTATAATTTGCATAATATGCTTTGTAGAAATTTGTTGATCAACATTTCACATATTGCTTTCCGTCTAAATCTGTTCCATTTTCTGTAAATTGAGATTGAAGCCCTTATACTCATTGCACCTCTTTCACAAGATTCTTCAAGGATTACAAAGAACATGGAGTTGAATTTTGGGGTCTCACTGCCCAGAATACCCCGGCTCCTATGATCTATGGCGAGAGTGCCTTCAACAACATGAGGTTCACGCCAGAAAACCAGGGCCTATTTATTTCCAAACATTTGGGGCCCACGCTGCTCGAGAATGACTTCGGTCACCTCAAGATAATGACCGGTGACGGCGTCCGAATGATGCAGCCAAAATGGACAGAAGATGTGCTGAAGAGTGATGCCAACGTCACAAACTTCGTATGGGGAACAGCGTTCCATTGGTACACAGACAAGATTTCACCACCCTCAGTACTAACAGAATTGCACCAGAAATTCCCGGACAAATTCATATTGGCCACCGAGGCATGCGAAGGGGTTGGAAAACCACCCTATGTCTTCCTCGGCAGTTGGGAACGTGCCGAAAGTTATGCAGAAGATATCATTCAGGTATGTTATAAAAGCGAGCTTTTTGGTGTTATTTTTCAATTACACGTTGAATTACTTTGTACATTTACTTCATGAATGCATGCAAAAAACTGATCGTCAAAGTAATTGACGCATCTGACCTTATCGATGCAGGATTTGCAGCATTGGGCTGTGGGGTGGATCGACTGGAACATGGCACTGGACCCCAAGGGTGGTCCCAACTGGTCCAATAATTTCGTTGACAGTGCAGTGATTGTTGATGTCAAAAATGACCAGTTCTTCAAGCAACCCATGTTCTATGCATTGGGCCACTTCAGGTTTGTATGTTGTTTTTTTTTTTAAATTCTCACTGTGGAAAATCCCTAGTATAGAATAAATGGAAATAATTTCTTTACAAGTGAATTGTTTGAGTTATTTTTACAAATAACTTTTCTTCAAAATAGTAAATTTCTTACTCCTGGATCTGTGATTGTGGACTCCAAAAGTTCGGTTACACTTGATGAAGTCACTCAAGTTGCAGGAAAAACTCTTGATGGGTTGACAGTCGTGGTAATTTTAAACAAGTAAGTTTCATTATTTACAAAAATCAACATTTGCAAAAGTTCAAAAAAAAATGTAAAAGAAAAATGAAATTATTGTACCTATTCTTCGCTGATACTGCTTTGAATATGCTTGAAATATGCTTATATGTAAAAGTTCTGCGCAACATACAGTGTACCTTTCATTAAGCTCTGTTGTTCAATCTCTTTCAGGTCTGAGAAATTTTACAACATTGTTATCAGCGATTCACTAAACAACATTTCAGCTGAGATCTTGCCTCGCTCAATCCAGACATACGTTTTTTGAAAATATATGAACATGTATTTTTAGTTGGATGAATTTCATGAAAAAATAAAACGTGGAAAAAAACCAGATGGTGCCTTTTTGCAAAATTCTCAAAAATGAGATCTTTTTATACAACTTCTTTTATGATAGCTTTTGCTTTTTATTGCTTGCTTGCCCTAAAATTAATGCGATTCCTATCGCTATATGCCCACAGAAGTAAATAGAATAGTAGAAATTAAAGAGGAAACTTGGCTCTAAGAAAAGAAAAGTCATTATGAGGTAAAGGTAAATCATTTGTCTCAACGGCCAGGAAATCGCAACGATGAATTTTTTGAATACTGGTGTAGCGTTTTCATAAAGAACTGCAACGGTGGAACCCTCGGCCATGTAAATTAAGATAAATGTAAAATTGCAGATGAAATACGATAGTTCTATACCATGCCATAGTGCACTTATAAACAGGGTCATGAAAAATCTGAAAAAACATAAAAATTCAATAAGCAAAAAATACAAATTTTGAAGAAATAATAGTGATGTTCTTGCTAGACGCTTGATCTATGCAGAATAATTCGTATTTTTGTGGATCTTTATTTTTTAATAATGTATAATTTATGCAAAGAATTTTTACTGGCGTTTTTATTTTGAAAGAAAGTATGGAAAGAATTAGTGATAATTTGTTACTTTTTACAAAAAAAATATGAAATTTACTCGTATTCAATTATTGCCTTTCCTAAAATAAATCCTGATTTTTTAAAAATTTCAACGTAAGAATTTAGCAGAAAAATGGACTAATCTTAGGATATTTTAAAAGACTCAGATAAGCAAAAATTAAAATACTGTATAAAAGGTGCGTTTCAGACAAGTTGGGCTGTCTAGTCTTGGTATTACAAGTGTTAGTGAAAAATTGGTACCGGTGTAATTTTTGGGGAAAAGGCAACCGCCTGTAAATGTGTTCAAACAGCCAGTACTGAACAGTCATATTCCAGTTGGGTATCACGTCCTTGACGACCACAGCCGACTCTACTTTGTACACGTCAACACCTCGCACTGTTACAAAATCCAAGGTACTGTCATGATGTTCACAATTTTTCTTGTACCTGAAAAATTGCAAACTTTGACGTCACTAAAAAATCTATGCCTAATCTACGGAACACAGGTTGGAAATTTGTGGAGTTAGAATCAATAGTTGACACTGTGCTATCATGGCTTTTGCATATGATGTAACACGATTACGTTTTAACATGTTGATGCAAACACATGAACACTGTTAGAATAACGATGAAATTGTTCATTTTGAAAATTGTAGATTTCAAATCCAAATTTTAGAAATAATATTTCAAAGTAATTTTTGTGTATGTTATAATACATGTACATGTATATGTACTTCGTGGTGCATTTTTATGCAAATAAGAATAATAACTATATTAATATACTGTATAAATAAGCACCCATTGTCAATCTTCATTTGCTCCAACACCATTGGTCCATGGCCAGGCTTGGACTGGCACAGTTTGGGGTAAGCACCAATACCAGCAGCGATGCATTGGCCCTCGGATAATAAAAACCCTATGAACAGTCGCAAACGGTACCCATATGCAACAAACGCTGCATAAAAAACCCGGTACCAAAATGAATTCTGCATCATCTCTTCTGATATAGTGTGCTAGTTTGAGGAGAATCAAAATGAAACCAATAAAAAATTTAATTTCAAATAAATGCAATTCACAACTTAGATAAATTTTGGAGAAATGTGTATCCGAAAAAAAATAACAAAAAATGATAAAATATTGCACGCCAAAAGTTGCATACCTCTATTGAAAATCCGCGCTTTATTAGAATGACTATGATGACGTATATAGGCAAAAACAATAGTCGTCGTATTAAATGTGGCAGGCAGTGTATGTTTGTTGAATATGGAGCATATAAACTATCCCAATAAGTTTGAAATTTGTAGTAAGGTCCTAGATAAAGATGTATATTTTATATGCAGAGAAGTACAGTATGATGCAAATTGTTTTACCATGTGAAATACAACAAAATGTGGAAACAACATTTCACCACTTTACACAAAGTGAGCGAATGAGTGAATTTTTCCATCTGCAGGTTGAAATTTAAATAATGAAATTAGAGAAAAAATCATTTTTGTGAGAATACATTGTTCAGAAGATTGAAAGAGCAATTTGCAAACTTATTTTACCAAATATATTATTCCAAAACTGAACATTTCAAAAAGCAAGAACTTTGTAAACAGAATGCAAAATCTGGAGAATGAATATATTAACCATAAACAACTCACCCGTTAAAATGCCTGCATAACAGAAGCCATAGCAGATAATATCGGTCATACTGGGTTCGGTGCTTAGCAATCGCACATTAGTTTTTTCCTTGTGGTCTTCCTGATGTGTGTGTGCGTCGTGAATTTCAAAACTCAACCCAATCATCTTAAACAAAATCAAATTTGTGTTAATAGTCACGTAATCACTGCTCAACATAAACTGCAATGGTGAAAAATGGTGGAAAAAAAGATGTGAGAGGGTCAGTAGACCTTTGCTTATGTCATTTTTGCAGTTTTATTTCGTTTTACTGTTTTGTAGGGAAAGTACTGTGCAATATTATGCATTATTCAAAACACTGAATTTTACCATATTGAAAATAAATGTTGCTCTGCATTTTTGCATAATAATAGAATACATGACTTGTATTTCTGCTAGTAATATGGAAATAAGCAGCCAATGTATATATTCGTACACCATAGAAATGACAGTTCCTTACCTTCAAGCATGTGTACATTTGAATAGCACTGCCATAACAACAGGGAGATTGCCAACCCAATAAATACCCAAACCTAATCAATGTTAGGTATGTAAAGCAAAACGCAAAGCTTATAATATGACATGTTCTGAAATAAAAGATAAACGAAATGCATTGATTTAAAATGGAAATCTGAGCCGCACGTATAAGAATTGTACAGGGATATGTGTTCCAAATGTGCACAAAATATTTATATTTCGACCTCTGTGGTTTTTTCGTTTTGTGTATTTTGTGCCAAGCCTAAAAAATAGAAAAATTCAACACTTTGATGAAACAAACAGCATGTTATGTGATTATAATGAGTGTATATCAACTTTGTAACATATTATGCAATATAATGTGTGATGCCATTAATCATTGTAATTAATTATGGAATTTAATTGGAATAATTGATAACGCGAGTCTTCCGCTTTGTGATGGGATATTTAACACTATAGGTAACTTCATAATAGTATAAACGCAAATACAAAATATTTGCTCTCATCGATTACTCCATTATACATTATAAGCACACATGTTTATGAGTGACATCACGTCATAATTAATTATGATCATTTGCAACGTATTTAGGTCGTATTTGCACTACATAAGTACGTAGCCAAATTTACTATAACTAAATATGTGATGAAGTAGAAACGGATAACACAAGATGGGATCTCGTAGATGGGGATCCAAGAGAATGTCCTTCCCTTTAAAAATTGTTGAACGTCCCCAACCATCATTAGTGTATATAGGAAATCTTGTATACTATCATGGTGTTCAAGCATTAAAAAAGTGTTTTTATAAAAACAAAATGGCAAAAATGAAAAAATATATCGGGAATTTTCTTCATTTTTGCAAATTTTTTATATATTTTGTTTTTTTAATGCTTGAATACCATGATAAAAAGTTTACAAAGTAAGCTATCAAGAAAAACATTTATTTGCATGACAGCCTGATTAGATTCCAAGAACGCAGATTGAGAAAATATACATGTATGTATTGCCAAACCTTACCTAACTTGAAGTAAAAAGTACTTATTTAGCTGCCCCCACACAGAGGCAGTTACTGCCAGCCTAAGAGTTGTGAACGGGTTTGTTAACGTATGAAATCTTAAGTAAAGTCAAGAGAAATTAGAATAAACTATATATCCTTATCTATATTAAAAATATGAATTCATTAAATATGCTTCGCACTGCAGCTGCATTTGATTAAGTAAACAAATTAGACATGTTCAAACACGTAATAGAGAAAATCACTTTTTCTAATAGTTTTCTAAGTTTACTGACTATTCTTACCTTTTATTGAGAACAAGTACAATGAATGTGTTGGCTAAAATCAGTACGAGTGGATGAATTGTTTGCCATCCCAAGGCAAAAACAACGACCACAAATCCGATCCAAGCGCTACACTTTTGCCTGACATTTACACTTTGTATTTGTCGAATGCAAGGTCCTAAAAGTATTCCTGCTACTAAAAGTATTGCGTAGATGAGATCATCCGACATCTTCGACACTACTGCAGCCAGCTAAAACAACTAAAATGAATGATAAGTTCCATGTAAACCATTCAATAAACGGACAGAGGAAAGTGACTAAAGTAAATAAAACTAATGTAAATAAAACCATGTGTTGTAGATATAAATTTTAGCTAAATAACATACAGTTACTCACAGGTGTTAAACCTAATAATCATTAACCTACATGTAAATGACATGTAACCTAGCTAACCAAACCTCAGGGACTATCTCTGCCAGCATAAGAGTCATAAGGAGAATTGTTTAGAAAAATATCTTAAAAAAAGCATCATTTTGTCATTATATTGATGCAAAAAAAATTGCCTGTGGCTTTTTTAATAAGGTATTTTGGATGATTAGAATCAGCAATTTTTGTTTAAATTTTTTTCGGTCAATGAGGTAAATATGGTATGTTTAATCGATTTTTAATCATCGAACCAAGGCTGAACAAAATATAGTAACTACTTTTACAAGAACTCAAATACTTTTAAAATTGGTATTGATGATATCTCTTAAAAATAGAAATAATGAAATATCTATCATCTCGTAGCTCTGACATCCGGTAATTGGTTAGCCATGGATTTTGTCATATATCCACGTTGGTATGTCTACCGCCCTTGTCAGCCCCATTAATTAAATAAGAATTTAAAAAAAATAATGAGAATATAGCAATCATTATTGCAATTTAGTACCCCTAGGATAGCTCATTGCATTTACACACCAAGTTAATGGATATATATTTTTATTTTTCTGAGAATTCCCATATCATTATGACCGAAAATTATGTTTGCAGTGTAACTTTATGATTGTAATTGCCAATAGGCCTTCTTGTGAATCATAGAATGCACGCTCGTATCAAAAATGTGTTTCTAATAACTTAAATTTTGTAGACATTGTTAAACTGATGCAAAACTTTAAAACGGTTTAACTTGAACGTTTCAGTTGTGAATACCTCTCCTGATAAGAGAAGATTTTAACGCTAATGAAGTACACAATCATCAGTAGTAAGTGACCTATGAACCAGATGGAACTCCAATATACAAAAATTGGTTTTGTAGCCAACAGCACAAAAGACATTCCATTATAGTACATAATTTGTGTCCTAAAAAACCAGCACAGCCACTCAAATGCTTTCTGTCCACCAGGAAATGCATCATGGTGAAAGGCTCGTATCAATGCTTCTTCAGTCAAAAACATAAGCGAGATGGTAACTGCCCAGAGATAATATGCCGGATTTATACCATGCCAGAATGCACTCATTATCATGGTGATTGGTGACCTTCAAAAACAAAATAATCAACCTACTGCATACATGTAATATTATTGAGGATACTTAAAATACATTACCTGACTATTTTCCATGAATCCGGCACTCGTTTGTAGACATAAGCATAAAGCCAATATTGTACAGTAATATTCCAATTCCACCCCAACTCTTTAGTAGTCATTGCAAATTCGCTTTGATATACATTGACATTATGAATAGTTTCAAAGTCCACCTTGATTGGCTCATTGCCTGATCTGTTCAAATTGAAAAAATGAAAGATTTTATAAATTTATGCTCAAAATGTTTCCACAAAACGATTCGGACGCTACAACTTACATTTTTTCATATTTTAGCTGTTCCAATAATGTTGGACCTTGTCCAGACCTTGGCTTGCTATCCACTGGATAAGCTCCAATGCCAGCTGCTATACACTGGCATTCTGCCAGTATAAATGCAATATAGAGACGCAAGCGATACACAAATGTGGCTGGGGTCATATACCACAATCGATACCAAAATGACCTTGAAAGAATTTCTGCTGATGCTGCATACTACAAATAATATACACTGGGATGTTTCAAATTGCTACCAATAATAATTACTTTGATTGATAAACATCAGCGTGAAATCAAGTCAGCCATACCTCTGCAGGATATCCAAAATCAAGAATTAAAAACAGGAATGCATATAATGGAACGAATCTGAGACGGTGTAAAACATGCCGGGTGCAGTCAATATGAGTTGAGTATTCTGTGTGAAAACTGTCCCAGTATGTTCTATATCTAAAGTAAGGACCTAAGAATTGAAATAAGAAGTTAAATTTTAATTCATATTTTAAATTAAATGCACTTTCAGAAAAATGAAAATGCAACTAACCAACTAAAACGCCGGCGTGACAAAAAGCGTAACAAACTATATCTCCCACCGAGGGATTAATGCTTAGATACACCTCATCCAGTGTTTCGTTGTCAGTCTTGCTCTTCCTCAGAGCAGAGTCATGAACTTCAAACGCTAGGCCCACCATCTATGAAATAAAACGTTAATATATTGCTCATATATTGTATTATGCCATCACAAACCCATAGACTACGCCTATTTATCAGCAATTATCATGATTTTAACATTCCATCATAACTGACCAAATAAGATCGCAATTTCTGCTATACGCAGTAATTATGAGATATCCGTTGGCAAATATTTCTGAAATGCATAATGAATTTGATGAAATACAGACTAAACTGCACATTATGCCCTAGCTGCTGCCCTTCCACCATAGACTTGATTTTCTCCTTATAGCTTGAAGGCTAGCAGTGATTGCCCCCCGTTTTCCAGGTTTCCCAGGTCTGGGGGAACCCTGTATTATCTCCTGACTTATAGGCAGACAATGATTATCATGCATGTGCTATTAATTTATCTGGTACATGTAGTGTTTCTGCCAATGTTTGCTTGCATTGTCATGATGGGAAATCCCATACCTGCGCAGCTTATTAGCTATATTGGTAGGAAAAATATGTGAATTCGTACCTAGTCAGTCATGATAAACTGTCATGGTACCAATGAAGTATATACCTTTAATGTCATAAACATTAGAACTGCACCACCACAAGGCGCAGGTGAAGACACCCCAATAAAGTAACCAATGCGAACAATGGTCAAGTAGGAAAAACAGAACATAAAACTGAGAACGTGACAGGTCCTGGAATCAAAAATCACTTATGAGAACAGATCAACGATATAAAGGCATTGGTACTGTATTAATGATGTCATAAAACTTGCAAATGAGATCAGCACATTCATAAAGCAAACATGATAATGGTACTTGGAGTTTAAAATCATTCCCACAAATGATTCTCAAATTTGATTAGTCAGGTATAGCTCCTCATATTCACTTATAATTTGTGCCGTATTCATTTACTTAGAGAAGTATGATAGGTTATAAGCCTACAACGCTCCCCGATCTACGTTGATTGTTGAAAAATCCTGCAGGTTGGATTTACCTTATACATGTATATCATGATACTGATAAGATAAGAAACACCAAAAATCTATTTCGTATAGGTGAAACGTTCAAGTATTATACAGATAAGGGAAAATAATAACTAAGAATTGGCCACTAAGACAGATTTCGGAGCGAATATCGATGGCAGAAAAAATTCACTCCTAGTAAATGTATTTCCCAATAACAAATTCATTAGTAAACAGAAGATAACACTGTTGATTGCAGTTTAAAGTAACAACGTAAAAACATTAAAGTGATGAAACCAAACAGTAAATTCCATAGTAAAGGATTTTACTGATTTTACTTTACCTTTTACTTGCATATAAAACAATTAAACAGTTGGCAGTGACCATAATCACAGGATGAACGGTTTGCCATCCTGAAGCCATCCAAACAAATAATAAGCCAGCTACAGCACTGGCTCTCTGTTGAATAGTCCTGTTTTTCAGTTGCTTGATGCATGGTCCGATGGCAACACTAGCCAGCAAAAGAAACACGTAAAGGATGTTGTCCCAAAACATAATTTCAAGTTCATGAATATTCTAACTGAGACTTGACTTAACTGACAATGCTGTATCACCTAAAAACCAGAGCAGTTGAATTGAACACTCCACCCAAATTGGAGATACAAAGGCAGGTAGGTCAGTTGATAAGTACCCATGGCACAATCTCATGGGCAAAGATAAGTTGTACAATGCTGGAAATAATCTCGCAAATTCTGCACACTCCCTACGCCCATAGATGAGGTAGGAGCCGAGCCATAAACCTACAGTGCCACTGATGCAAGAATCTGGGCGTCGCTACCATTACACGTGGGTGGATAGTTTGCGTGGTTATTTAGGAATGCCAGTTCTTTATTTTTCACACAGCTCCTTCAAACTGCAATCTCTAAAAAAAATCGTTTGAAACTACAACAATCACAGAAACATTTGCCACAATGCAATATGATATTGCAGACTAATGCCCACGAAACTGCAATATCAAGTGAAACAAAACCGAAAGCAAAACGTTTGGAAAAGCCATGATGATCGCTGCAATTTTTCAATGAAACATCATAGAATGAAACACTAGAAGTGGGTTTGATAAGAAGAATGTGCATTATGTCTTAAATCACATTTATTAATGATTTATTGGGACTATAGTAATACCAAGACTGCGTCAAAAGAGCCATAAATAACTTTCAACTTCATTTGAAATCAAATTGCACGTTTTATTCAAAAAAAGCTCACTATTTACACAAGTCACTTCATCACATGACAAGTTAGCCCAAATCTGGTAAATTTCTCCCCAAAAACCTTCCATCAGCCTATAGAGCTAACTTCACGTTTTTACCTAACTAACAATAAAAAAAAGTTACCAGATATGCAGACATCATTGAACCTCCATGATGCACAATGATCAATGTTGAAACTGCACTGAAAGAGAATTTGTGGAAATCAAAGCTTTGTTATCAGACCTTTTCTCTCCCCTGCAATTGCATGCTATTAGTTAACTACATTAAGCAAACATACATAATTTTTCACCACATAATTTGGAATTTTAATTGAATTCCACGAGAAAGTAAGGAAAGCTTACTTGCTGCTAAATGTTTGCTTACGTGTAACTTAATGTAATGTTAAAATCATAAATAAACTTACCTTTCAAGTAACTACAGACCTTGAGTTTTGATACCACCAACGTCAAAACATCAGGGTAGTTCTGAAATTGATGTTTCTAACCACACTGGTGAGCACAGCTACTCCAACTGAAGGATAATAAAGATTGAAGAGGAAGGGGTTCGCTAATTTACGAAAAGTTCAAAATTAGACATGAATACAAGTGATCTATGAAGAATTAGCTGAGCAACTCGATGGCAGCCATCAATTCATTACCAACATTTTTAACGAATCTGTATCAACAAGATGCTGGTTTGGTTGCAAAATAAACCAATGCTGCATTTGGATTGTCAAGGGGGGCACATCTTGTCTCACCTGAGTGGGATATACAAATACACCCACAATACTGCTGGAGCATTTCCCTCACAACCGCAGAATGAACAATATGTTGTCAAAAATTTAGGGTCAAATTACCCTGATGGCATCTGATACAAGAAAGCTTTCTTTACATTAATGCCTATACAGAGGAAAATTACATGTTTTGACCTGACAAACTGCAGTCTAGCATGCTTGCGTAGGGTTCATTTGTCTTTGAAACTGGGCATTAGTTTTTGCGCATTATTTTAGTCTTGCTAAGCAGCCCCATGACACTAGTGTCACATTCCATGGACGTTGCCAACACTGTGTGTAAGTCACAGGTTGCACTAACACTGCCAATACTGTGAAAGTCACAGGTTGCAATAACACTAACGGATAAATAGCTAGAATACGCTGGCGAGGAAGAATGCAGCAGACTGGAAATTGCTCGGCAATACCTCAGGCAGCTCTCCGCAACTATTACATCCTCCATCAGCAACTAGTAACCAGCCTGACAGCTGGAAACCGTTCCGATGGCAACGTTTTCATCGCATTCCACCTTTCATGGCATTCATTTCTGCTACTTGGCATTTATCAGCCCAGCACAGCCACTGCACAGCACAGCACCGCACCGCACAGCACAGCACCATACAGCACCTCACCATAACACAGCAACAGCACTACAGCTTACAACTGCAATCTGCTCCTGTATTCATAAGCAAATACAGAAAAAAAGATTATCAGTCTTACATAGCACAGGTATTTTATTTCAGTGATCATCTCCAAAATATTTGAAGCAACAAAAAATAAGAATGGAAGTGGATGTGTAAGTGAGGAGTATTGTACCGCCTACAAGGATTTAGTCGCTCACAGCAAAACATGACCACCCAGAGGCACCTAAAATAATTGCAATGGATGGTGCAACGATCACAAAACAATGTCAGAGGAACAGCTCAGTTTTCTTGCAAAACGTTCGAATGGGTTCACATTTTATGACAATTGCTGTAGACAATTTTTGTCTTCTATGCCAAAACCATCAATCAACATTATGAAAAATCACGTTCAAGTGCACGTCTAAAATTTTGATCAGTAGACCAAATAATACAAAAATTTTTTTTTGCTAAGTGTAAGGATTAAAACAAACCAGCCCCAATAAGTACGTGTATTTCAGGGCAATAAGGGGGTTTAAGACCCAAAGAGCTTCTACACATGGGCGCCCATGAGATTATGATAGGAGTTTCTCATCAAGCAAATAAGAAAACAAAAAATTAAAAAAAAACGCGCTAACTGGATTAAATTTATCCTCGATTTCCTTACTGGCTATACCTAGTTACAGTAGGGACTAGCATGCAGCAGTTTTGTGTAACATCCATGTTTGGATCTTTCAGTGTTGTTTTTTCAATCTGAACGCTGACAGCAAGGTCAGATAAGAGCATCAGGCGTCATTTCATGTCAACGACGCAGTTTGTTTTTGCAGTGCAATTTGTATGTTGTAAACATGTTTAATTGTTATAGGCAGCATTTGCAAGTGAAAAATGCAAAACAGTCACCACTTTTCAACTGAAGTCAAAAATCTAAACCACCTTATGAGCGAGACCCTACTGTGCCAGTCTCTATGAAAATAGTAAAATATCAGACTTTATCATGTTCTAAAGTCGTGTTGTCGCTATAATCTGCAGTTTTTTGTGATGTTATGAAACAGTTTGGTTAATAAAAGGATCTGCAATCTCAACATTCGACATATTCACATTCTCTACTGAAAATAACTGCTGATTAAACATTTATAGGTATGTTTCAATGATCAATGAAACAGTTTCATAAAATCAAGGAAAAGTTTTAAATGGAGATTTTTAATGGGTTGATGGGTAATCAAAGGACTGCTTTTAAAATTTAAAATTTCTAATAATTCAAAAACCCATGCAGCTTGAAAAAGACAGCCAATTAAAAAATTTCCTGCCCACAACTAGACCTAGTTTATTATTCCAAATATTTAGAACAAAAATAGTTTGGAAAAATTTAAACTTCATTAAACTTGGCACATATGCATGTGTATATTTTATGACAACGAAAAGTAAAAAATAAAGGAAACTAGCATCTATGACAAGGATGAAATGTTCCAACTCTCCATGATAAGATCAAATGCAAGTCAGATTTTGACCAGCTAGAAACGCATGGCTGCCCTTGACAAGATCATATTTGACTTGACAATGCCACGCAGTGCTTGTGTGGTGATAATCTACTAATCAGTAAGGTGCTTTCAAAACATTGTGGATTAATTGTAATAATATGATACATCCTTGGCAAAAAGAGCAGTAAAGAGCAGTGTAGGCTACTGCTTGGGGCTTATAAACGTATGCAGGTTGACAAAAAAAAGCAATTCTTTAATATTAGAAAATCTTAACTGATACAACCAGGCGTAGCTGGCATTGCATCCTTTCAATACATCTAGTGTATGATTTGGGAGCTAAATATCAGTAAACAAAATGAGGGATGGGAACAGAAATATAAAAAGAGCAAGTGGACATGTAACCTTGTGTCCAGTTTCAGCACTGTATCCGTGCAATCAGCAGGGTGATTTGGAGCGGGATCGAGAGCGAGAGATGGTCTTCTGCCGCATCGGGCTCTTGCTCATGCTCTTGGAGACAGACTTGGAGTGGGACTTGCTTCGGCTTCGACTGTGGTTGTTACGGCGGCGAGAACGACTGTGCGACCTGCTGCGAGAGCGCGATGAAGAGCGCTCGCGCCTGGATCTTGAGTGAGATCTGGATCTAGAGAAAATACAGGTAATCAATTTTTCCATTCAAAACAGTATTGAAATTATCAATGAAGCACCCTACGCCATGTTACATGAGTGCTGGTTATATGTGACTGGTCCATCAAACTCCAGAGCTATTTGTTACAGGCCACTACTCTTCACTCGTCCGAATCAGGAATCTTGGTGACCCCAAAATTCAAGGGGCGAATAGTTTATGCACCATCATCCATTAACTTCTACGTGAACTAAACTGACCTGCATTTAAGTGATTTGCATGCTGTGTTTCTTCATAGAGCATTGACATGCAGGAAAAAACAAGTTTGTGAAACACGCATAATATTACGTGGAATCAAAACAGGGAAAAACAATCAGTCATTTTCAGTGTTTTTAAAGAGTTAGATCGTGCAGCTGAAAACGGTCACATCTAATGATAAAGAATCCCACAAGGAGAATGCTCTCATGAAGCACACTTGAATAACTCGGCTCAGTTCAATTTAATTATATCAAGCAGCCAGCATCCGGGATGCCACGTGGTGGGGATCACCACAAATCACACAATGGAGACTTGATTTTCAATATAACCGAAGGGCCAGACGTGTAAAATAACCAAGAAAAGGCTAATAGTAACGTTTGTTTGATACGATATACGATATGCATTGGAGAACAGGGTTCCCTCAGAAATTTAATTTTTAACTTTCCCAACTTAAAAAAAAAATTCCCTGACCATTGACAATGCGAAAAAGGAACCAATAGGACGCTTATTTTAGTAAAAAAACATCAAATTTAGATATTTTTTTTTATCTTTACAATTTTATTTTATTGATATCTAACACAGAAATGCTTGCTTCAATTGATAGCTTGAGTTTCTTGACTTCCGTGTCAATTTTTTTTGTTAAATTTCCCTGACTTTTATACATAAATCAATCTGCCTTGACTTTTCCAGGTATTCCAGGTCTGGGTGAACCCTGGAGAATCAATACAGGTCACCCAGAAATTCAGTTTTCAACTTCACTGACTATTCCAGGTTTAAAAACAAATTTCCCTGACCATTTAAAATGTGAAAGATATGACATATGCCAATGTAAAAACTTCCTGGAAGCCAATTAATGCTGGGCTGATGAAGTGTCATTTTCTGACTTCTGTGTCTTAATATCGGCTGAATTTCCCTGACTTTTTCTATATAAATCAATATTCCCTGACATTTCCAGGTTTTCCAGGACTGGGGGACCCTGCAATATTACTGAAGTGCACTTTTGAATATGAATCATGTTGCAGGTGTTAACTACAGCTTGCACATTTTTTTTTGTTTTGGCGATTACTGACTTTGGAAATTCAAGGCTTCAATTTCTTTAGCCCTACAATGGACTTTTTTTCATAAACGGATAAACGGGTATTCACGCCCAATAACAGAATAGGCGCAGGGTGGCACTTGCATCTGATTCGCTGGCTCTCGACAGACGCGCCACCCTCATAACACTTGGCTCGACAATCAACCAATCAGGCGCACGTGGCACCCTGCGCTGTAACTATCTACGCAGTTAACAAGACATTCCATTTCGGAAGTTTAGGCCTAAACCAGGCACGTTGCTCATTCTTTACGGAAACATGGGAAACACGCACTTGTCAAACAAGACAAAATAAGACACAAAATATAACAAAATACCTATAATTCCAGCAGCAAGCTAAGCTCGATAAGATTAATTATTAACTGGAGCCTATTTGCAACGTAGGCTAAAGTAAATTATCACGCTACAGGCTAGTGCAAGGGTTAAATCTAATAGTACAAACATGCAGTTTTCGGCCGACATTACCTCGAACGACGACGGGAAGAGCGATACCCGAAACGTCGGTTGTTATTTCGTCTGTACGGGTCGGCGGGGCGTCCGTAGCGCGCCATTTGCACCCTAAGCTCCCGTCCGTCCAGGACGTAGCCATCCATGCCGTCCATGGCGTCTTCGGCGTCCCTTTTGTCGTAGAATCGGATGAAGGCGAAGCCCCGGCTCTCCTTGCTGAACCGGTCGCGAGGGATGTACACGTCGCCCACTTCGCCATATTTCTCGAAGGCGCGACGCAGGTCGTCCGGCGAGGTGCGAAACGTTAGGTTGTCCACTTTGAGCGACGTCATGCCCTCAATATTGGGCAATCCTCGATTGTGGCTCATGTCGTCTTCGCGGCGGTCGGCCGTTTTCGAACGTGGGGTGAGGAACGGAAAAAAAAGACTTGGGCAAACGAGAAAACTCGTTAGTTTTCGACTTCTCGCCAAAAACAACGCAGGACCGGACGAACGACGCTAGTCCTTGGACACAAAGAACGAGAAAGAACGGAAACTGCGACCTTGCGCATGGAGTGCTGGGATCGCTGTGCAAGAATCGACCAATCGAAACTTCGAATGAACCAGATTTCGATTGTTCCAAACGGCGCTTCGGCTCTAGGTCGTCGGGCCAGTGTCATTTGGCGGCAAAACAACCCCGCCAAATTCAAAATTACATTAAAATTTTTTACATAACATCGGAATTGACGATTGGAAAATCGTACTCAACACAGTGGCGGATCCAGGGTGGGGTTCCAGAGGTCAGGACCCCGTTTGGCAAAATAAAAAATTCATACTAGATAGAATGGTTAATAAATCGAAAAAATTTGCAAAAAAGTGAACTGATTTTGCAAATTTTTTG
>JAQFYZ010002119.1:0-18729 GCA_034695085.1 Cylindroiulus punctatus
CAAATCCCTTTAAAAATTAATTAAGTGGAAGCTATACTGCGAAACGTCACGCCTACCCTATGGGAGGTTAAGGTCGAACACCATAATTTCTGTGTTATGCAATATGGAAGTCGTTTATGTCGTTGAACCAACAGGCAAGGCAAGTACAAGGCACGAAGAGCATCAGCTATTATGGTCAATTAGTGTGGGTGGCTAAATTGGTATCTAGGTACAGTGTATGTTAGTAGGCATTTTGTATCTATGGCCTCAGTATTTTCTTGCAACTTACGTGATCCTTACACGATCAATGACCAAAAATACCCTAGATTTCGGAGGATATAACCCCCAGGCCATGAACTACATGCTAGCTTTACAGATGTATGCAACTAATTGTACAAACTGAGCAAATCCACACCACATTTACAACAGGAAATTGTTAATTGACATTCATGTTTCATACAACTTTTTACCTAATGGCAACTGCGTGTATGCATAGTGATTTACATAAAATTAGTACCGCGAATGAAGAAATTCTGTACAGATTTAATTCCAAAGGGTTTCTTTATTTGCAATTTTTTTACAATTAATCAAATAGACCAAAACCCATGTCATCATCTTCAGATTCTTCTTTCTCTTCCTTCTTTTCTTCTTTCTTTTTCTCTTCCACCTTGGCCGCTGCTACTGGTGCTGCCGGAGCAGCAGCCACAGCGAATTTTGAGGGATCCTTCTGGTATTCTTTGGCCTAACGTCACGAGAAGCCAAATTAACATCGTATCCAATGATAAAAATGAATTTCACTAAAAAAATTCTTACCCTTTCAGCCTCCTTGAATGTTATGTCAGTCTCCAGGGCGATGGCCAACAGGTTTTTGAAACCATTGATGAGAGAGTGAGGTGCTGAGGCGATTGTTGGATAACCAATTTGAAGGCACACACTGGCGATGTTACGAACACCCTATGAAGATACAGTTCAAAGTTAAGTATGTTGACTTAGAATATTTCAGTGCAATGAAGCAGATGGTAGCCTTGTTCAGACAGTCCCATTGGGACGAGTTTGGATCCTCGTGAATCTGCCAGTGCCAAGGGTTCAGCCAATTAAGGCATTAGCACAGATAGCAGCCCCTCACACGTGTTAGTTTTTCATCATTACAAGTTTCATCATATAAAGTTTGCAGCTAAATGCCACATTAACACCAACTAACCAGCATAAATTTAGCTTGGATGTCTTCAGTAGTTATGTCCAAAACGCTTGGTTCAAACACAGTTCCAGAGTCGTACACCTCATTAATCTTTAGCCCATATGTAAACGGGGAGATGTTCAACATATTCAGTAGTGTAGCTTCGCTGGCACCCACTCTTTCGTCCTTCTTGATGAGATGGACATCATTCTAAATTGAAAATATGAAGGAAAATTGAAATAATTCTTCAGCTACTGACATCAAATAAAACACTCAAACGCACCATGATTTCAATTGTTCCTTTCGAAATCTTAGTGGGAATAGATAAGGCCTGGAAGAAAGAGGTCTTTTCAGGTCCCAAGCCTGTGTTTTGGGCTGGCAAGATCACATCGATGGGGGCGAGAGCACCAGCTCTGGCTGGTGCCTGAACCTTGTTGGCAATGATCTTGTCACGAACTTCAACCAAGTCATCCTTAGTGAAGACGAATCCAACATTTCCCTTGATGTGTGGAAGAATTCTGAAACATGATGACAAACAAAATACGTGTAAGAAATATAAATTCTTGCCTACATTCTCTAACAGAACATTAATTCTTGATTTTCACCGTTCTAGAGCTGGGTTCTTCTCCAGATTTCCTCTGATGGCTTTTCTGATCATGGTGTTTTTACCCATGAGAACCACCGCACAACCTCTGAGCGACATGCGGATCTGTTGCATTTGCTTCGATCCCACGTTGTCCACTCCAACCATGAAACATTTTGGATATTCATCCAAAAGTTGCTTGAGGTCGAATAAAACGTAAAACAGCAGTCAAACCAAAAATCACATTGTTCAAGTATGGCCAAATTTCGCTTAATTATGTATCTAACAACTACATGGCCTGATTACAAAGTAAAATTCTTACCATCAATTTCAAGAAATAATTGCCTTTCCATGTAGCTTTGTCCTCCTTGCCCATCTTGGTGGTTCAGGGATTAGCTGTGTTTACAGTTTAAGGACTGGAATAAGGCAGAAAGGAAACGTACGAGTTCAATAGGCTGACATGTGGCAATTTGGATGGTCGAAAACCCTAATTTGTTTAGGCCTACAGTTTCTGCTTTACAATGAAACCCTAGCTCAGAAATAATCATTGGTCTGATTTCTGCTTTATAAAATTAAACTGATGAAACGATATTAAATGGATGATGGCTGATAGAAATTATAAAAACTGAAGATTACACTTACCGACAACACACTCTACGAACTGCTCATCAGTGAATGTGAAATGGGGAAATTGGTGTGCCAGCACTGCCCTCTGGAGTAGTGTTAAAATTGCCACAGAGACACTTAATAGACATTTTATGCAGCATTGTGGTGGCGCTGTGATCGCAAATTATATGATAGTATTTCGCCCACAACAAGGTTAAATTCGTTTATTTTAACAACAATTAATATTGATAATCGTTTAAAATATTCGTAACTTTGTAGTATACAGAGGTTTTAATTAAACTATCTACATTTTCAATGCGATTTTTAAAATTAAAATGGCGCTTACAAGTCTGTAATGCCAGTTTCTTTAGTTGAGTGTCGCACTACATTCTCCACATTATATCCGGTTGTACCGATAGCCTATTTCCGGTCACGTGATAGAAGCGTTTTCCTATAAATACCGCTCGCAATTTCACTATACGTTCTATTTCGTTTCAGTCTCCAAGTTGTCGTGATAGTACGTGTGGCTCGTTTTGGTGATTGAAAGCGTGATGATGGGAGCGTTCTCTGAAATTAAACTAGGAGGATCTGAGGGTTAGTATTCGCGAAAATAACACGTAGAATAAATGATTTAGTTTGTTTTTGAATTAATATTATCAAAATTATTAACGGATGGCAGAATTCTAACCTTGATTGAAAGGGATTGTACTCGAAATGTTTATCACCCGATAGGCCTAATTCAAGATTCTGTAATTAACAATTTGTGATTCATTACAAACCCTGCGTTCATATTATGATGATCAGATCTCCCTGAACACTTCTGTGATGTTCTGAGAATCTATACACCAAGATCTCTGAATAAATTTCTACATGTGCGCTTGAAAACTTGTCGGGTACATGTGCTCATTGATGCATTTATATTTTGTAGGCTTCACCCTCTATAAGATGGCGATATTTAGAAAAGCAACCTATGGGTAAGCAAATTGATTAATTTACAATAAACGCCTTACCAAGCGTTTGTAGGCCTGTAAATTCAGAAATCGAAATCAGATTTTGTACTACTTTTGTATATTATTTGTTTTCAGCAACCACACGTGAAACCTGGCTGTACGGTAGTTATTACGAAGAAAATGACGATTTTACGATGCAAGTAGTACTGTCTTCTTAACCGTTCTATAAAATGCATTAAAATGATGATTCGTGTTATAGTTATCCAAGTATTTGATTTTCACTGAAAATTTTGTCACCACATCTGAAAATTTGTAACAGTTTTTCCTTGTACAATTTCTGGTAGGAAGAGGGTTAACCTATCATAATTTCGTTTCTAGTTAAGTCCAGGCACCAGCCAGAGAAAAATCTTTCAGCCCAAAACAAAGGCTTGGGTCCTGAACAAATATTTTCATTCATCTGATGTCTTCGTGGCTGAAGGCTTCAGTTCTGAATTATTACTGGTTAGTACTTGTGGTATTGTAATGTACCTTCATAGTTGTAAATATTACATATTATGTAGTTGAATGTGTCTGATGATTTATGCTGCGGATAGCTTACATCTATGTGATGATTAGCCTTGTACTGATGCGCTCACTTTTCAACGTATTGGATATAAGGCTATTATTAAAACTAAAGATTGTCCTTTAATGTTCTCAGGTTTACTTGCTGCCACAATCTGGAATGCATCTAAATCAATTTGGAAGGTATGAGTTACAATTTCATTACTGTCTAAACTTTTGAATTTAATGATGACTGTTTGTATTTGCTACTCTGAATGGATATTGTGGATGCTTATTACCACCTGTCTGAATGTTTGTAACAGTTTTCTTGAGGCGCAGTAAATTATGGCACTTTCAACTAGTTATTATTATTTTAGCTAAAATGATGAATAGTGTTGAAGACTTCTTGTCATGACCTTCTCCAGTTATCATAATGGTAACTACATTTTCTCCTCATTGGTCTTGATGAAACTTTCATAATCTCTGCACTTTGCCAACCATGATGAATTTTTTTATACTTACGTTAAGAATGATGTAAAGTATATTAGCTCTATCTGAAATTGGTGTGTGGTCTTAATGAAGGTACATGTACTTGTTTAAATTAAAACTAATGGTGTCAATTTCCAATTTCAGCATGGTGCAGCAAGGGTGGCATCTTACTCATGGATGTTAGGTTTGTGCTAGCATGTTATGCGTTTGGATAACTTGTTGATTAATGATGTTACTTATTGGGGGAATCTCGATGATTAAGGTTGATTACAAAATTACCCATCACTGAAGCTTGAATAATGCTAATAAGTTTTACGTTTTCCTTGCTTGTCTAACATGTGCTTTATATTTTTCAGTCTTTGAATACCTTGGCGAGATCGATTTTGATGTTCCGATAATGGTTAAATGGTAAGCTGGGTGGCGATGCCAATGCTTTACATTCAACGTTCATGCATTCGCTCAATGTGATGATAACATAGTTCAGCTGAATTACTGTGCAGACAAAGAGCATTAAGTCTTTCGCTCCTATCTGATAAGGCTTTGAAAGCTGCTAATTTTCTGTTGCTTAAAAAAAAAAATTGACTCGTTCTTTTCATTACATGTAGTTTTCTGGATTTTGACGTTTTGGCTGCGTGTTACTATGCTATGGTAATTATTTGATAATTTGGATTCTTCTCTCCCCTATTCTGTTGTTGATGATTGTATATTTGCTACTTCTGACTTCCTAGTGACGTCAAACACTAATCTGAAGTGATGATAATAAAGTAATATTGTATTTTGAGAATTAGCATAGCTATATCATGTTTTCTTTTTTTAGTTTGGCTTTATTTTCAATGATGACTGCCTGCTTGATAGTTTGTTAGTGTAGGTACGTGTTAAATA
The DNA here is from genome assembly GCA_034695085.1 of Cylindroiulus punctatus. Lineage (NCBI taxonomy): Eukaryota > Metazoa > Arthropoda > Diplopoda > Julida > Julidae > Cylindroiulus > Cylindroiulus punctatus. The sequence continues at coordinate 5,207 of JAQFYZ010002119.1, forward strand.
TTTCTGCTACCCATTTCGAAAATAAGGTGATGAATGCTCGGACGCTTCTGACTTCTTAGTGATGTCAAACACTAACCTGAGGTGATAATACAAAAGTAGTATTGTATTGCAAAAATTAGCTTGGCTATATCGTGTTTTCTTTTTTTTTATTTGGCTTTAGTTTCAATGATGACTGCCTGCCTGATAGTTTGTTATAGTGTAGGTATGTGTTAAATATTTTTTCTACCCATTTCAAAAATAACATTATGATGATACTGAACTCTCTCCCTGATTGTCAGATGAAATAAGTTTCCTGATTGTTAATTCCCAAAATTGGGGTAATGCTGATGTAGCTTGGAAAAGTAACCTTGCTTTTTTCCCTTCTAGGCGTTTCATGTGAAGTTAAAAGAATTATCTTTCTGAGCAATCAAGGTAAGCATTTTATTGACAATCTTAAAAAAGATAAAAAGGTTTGTCTGGGGTGTGTGTACTTTTGTAGGCAATTTATGATGAAAAAAAAATTTCGCCATCTTAGTGAAAGATGCTGACACATTCCCGTTTCCATTATTTCTGAAAAATAAGAAAATGTGTAACGAACTCAAATAATTCATTGTTCAGTTTCCAAATCTCTCACTGTTTCTATTACAGGTGCTGGATTGGCAAATGTCGAGATTTATTGGAAAAGGTAAATTTGATTTTTGTTTTTAGTGAGATATAGTGATTTTGGTGAATGATGATTTTGATAGGGACAAATGAATAATGTGATTAACGTCATCTCCTGACACCATGAAGTTTAATTTTTCTTTTACTTCTCCTTGTATGATGGTTTGCTTAAATATGTTGTTCATTTTCAGATCTTAACAAGTTTCTACTTCTTGGCTTCTTGGTGGCTGGTTGAATTAATTGTTGCTTGAACGTGATGTATTTTAATGAAATTATCCTAATAAATTTAGTTGAACTTGATTGTGAGCATTGTCGTTATTGTGTTTTACAATTTACATTTTCAGTTTAGTAGTTTTCTGATGTAACATTTATGAATGACATAGCGTTAAAGAGGGGCAATTTAAATGGAAAAGTTAATCGCTAAGCATCTTCATTTGGTCGGAGCTCAGTTTTCTTTCTTTGGACGGACTAGAGTATGGCGACCCAAAAAGTGTTTTTCTTTGCATGTCGTTATTTATGAACGATCCCTGACCTAGCTTTTCAGTATAAAGACTATGACGCTTTCCAATTTTCCCATTGGGTTCTCCAGTGGATCGGCGCCATTTCACTCTACCTGCTTATAATGTGTATTGATCTGGTGTGAGCTGGATGGAATGAACACGGTTTCGATATCGCCGAAAACAGCTTATCAACAGTGTTGAAACTTACGAAATCACTCACAGCCTATGTATGATTGGAGCGGGTGCCTAGTGTTGTGCTGATGACGTCTTTCCGTTTAGTGGCCGAGGGGAGAGTAAGGTTTTGTAGCTTCATGTCGTATCTTTGCTAAAGTTAAATGTACATGTTACAACCATCGAACGTTACTGCAGTTATGACATGGTATGATTCCCCGTTTCATCGAATATCTTTACGGCGACCATGACCTATACGCGTGGATCATTTTCTGAGCGTCGACTTCGACCTTACTAACAGAAATTAAATGGAATTTTGGAACAAGTCCAGACAGGATAAGAGGGCCCTGCTGAATTTTTAAAAAAACAGGTAAGCTCTCCCAAACGAAATAGGACCCAATAAACGGTGGTCGAGTGCATACCGGTATGTTTGTCCATACATGTGAAGTATCCTATCTCAAGTGTTTATTTATCAGCGATTAGGAGTTAGGACGTGCACTAGGGCACCCAGCGTGAACTGTGGATTAGATGAGATTGTATTGCATGCAATTGTTTTTCTAGCTTGTGCTTTCTTACATAGGCTAATGTTAGATTCGTCCATGGTTTTTGATAATACTTTTTCTCAAGTCTTTATCAAAACAAAATGTGTTATCTAATAGTGGGAAAAACGTCTCGTTTTTTGATACATGTAACTGAGATGTAACATAGAAAACCAGACAAATGTAACTAGTCATTTGAATGGTTCCCTCCTTATATATTCCTATAAGCTGCCAAAAAACATGATTATTTCGTTGAATTTGAACTGTCATAATATCTGTTGAGGTGGCTCTCATGCAGTATTTTGTCAAACACCACTTGAAGTTTGGATACGTGTAATTGAACCAACTACAGATTAGGTAGCTATCTGTCAGAATGCTGCTCATCTAGGTTGAATACTGTAGGTGTGCAAACTGAAAAGGCCCTAGTGTACAAGCGTCGCCAGCTTGCGCTGTTGCACCCTGAAATGATGGAACTATTGCCTCGTACTGCATTGGCTTGATGTAAACTACTGGATCTATACGGCCACACACCGTTTTTCCACTTCCTAAATATCTATTTTCAATGCTCCTATATCTACAGACATTGTGCGCTTCGGGTCTTTTTTGTGCAATCGGTTATGGTGAGTTGCAATGTTTCCAAACATTTTCTTGAGCAATGGGTGAATTCTTCTAGAATTTGCGTGATTGTGACCACAAAAAATCTAGTGAATTCCATGCCCAGGCGTCTACAAGCAGTGATTGATGCCAAGGGACTGCAAACAAAGTATTAGTAACACTGTTTCATTTGTAGCGTGCAAAAATGTTTGCTGTGATAATGTTTGCCAATACTTATTTGGTTTGTCATATTGGGTTATTTGAGGTTTCTTTAAATAACGTTTTCTATAACTGCTTCAAAGTGTTTTGTACAAAATGTATATCTTGGTTTTTAAATACTTCAGCTGTTTTCAGCGTTATTCATGAAAAATATATATTGTCAGTACCTTTGTTTAAGCCCTGTCCCGACTATGCACAAAATCTAGTAAATTTACCTAGTTGAGAACCTCCAGGGCTGGTTTCATAAATCCTTGAATGTTTTTCTCGTATTTGTGGAACGTGCGTGCCCAAGAGGAACTAAGTAAATTAACTAGATTTTGTGCATTATCTGGACGAGGAAGCTGGGGAAATCTGGAAATGTAACTGTCTCTGAAAGTGTCATACATGTAGAACATTTTCTAAAATATAAAACGAATTTGAAAGTTTTTGGCGAAAAATCTTTTTTCTACAATAGCTGATATTTTACAATATTTGTTCATTGTCAGTTTTCTCAACGATCTCCCAACGTCTAGAAACGCAAATCTATATGCCTACACTCTGGCCATATCATTATTTTGCAGACGTCCTCTTTGAATGAACCCTTGATGATCCAAACTGAGTGCAAACATGCACTGAATGTGGGCGTCCGATTTGCTACGATTACTCCTTTTTTTCCCCAAACATATATACAACTTTTGCTTCCAGAAAACACTGAAGTCCGTAAATGGAACTGGAATGCAGCTCAACATTGCTCGCATGTTTACAGCCATTCTGTATTGACGTCAGGGTTATTTGTTTTTCTTATTTTTTTCTTTCTCGTTTTTGCTGCGAATTTAATGGCGTTTTGGGTTTTTAAGACTGTTAGAATAGGTGTATCAACATAGTACCATACCTGCATATGTATGCAGAGTGATACCTACACTCGATGCAGCACAGACTATTCTGGACATTAAATTGCTATCCATTATCGAGGCCTTGTGTCAGATTACCATGTGTTAACTTGTTTAACAGCTGCACTTTGTTCCTATGGGTAAACCTGTATGGTGATTAACACAAATTTCTGAAAAGCTACTGTAATATTAGATAAGAATTTTACATGATAAAAATTACCCCTCGACTAGTTATAAAAACGTTATCTGAAAGATAAGTTATTGTGTGGTGCAATCCCCACACCCAATCTCCTCTAGCCCATTTCTGAGATTCATGCATTGAGCTGATGTGAGAATGCCTTTGAGCGAATTTGCCAAAAATGTCAACGGGTTTATTGCTGATGGTCGATGCAACGTTGTCGTTGCTCAGCTGCTGTGTAAATGTTGTAAAGGGAACACTATAAAATATGTCTGTATTGTACGCGTTGAGTTGGACATATGCACTTTCACCACTGTCAATCTGGTCCAAACAACAAAACCTTCTATATTTCATAGAAGAGTTATTGAACAGATGCTTTATATCTGCATAAGCAGGTTAAAGCAGCTGGCACATACAGAATGTCAGCTTCCTGTGTGTTGAGACCTACTGAGACCAGACTTGTGTGGTACATGTGCATATAAACCGCGTATAGCTCACAGAAACAAATTTCACGAAGGACAAGAATCTTGTAAACAATCAAATGTAATCAATCTTTCCAGGACTGTATACTAAGTTGCTATACACAGCTGTAGCACCAGATTTTTAATGTTATCAGGCAGGTGTCATTCATTGTTTTATGCAATTATCTGCATCATTCCAGTTGGGGCAAGTTGGTCTCATCACTTGCCGCTGTCGCCCATCGGCAAATGTAAAACTGGCATTCATCAAATGTCAAATTATCATGAATTATGGAGTGTTTATATTTCGTAGCACTCAAGGATTATGCAGACCTTACCTTTTGCTTGAATTACCAGATTTAATTTTAATTTTTGAAAAAACTATTCAAGCATTGCCCAGATGTTTAGAAATTGTATCACGAAGCCTGCACAGCCACTATGCGTCTGTATTTACCATTGCTATGCCAACTTCTGCCATGACTTGCTTCTTTGATATTTCAGAAGAACTACTTCATTGATTGATGGGAGTTATAAATAATATCGATTAAAAAGACGGTTTTGCATTGACATGCTCAGTGGGACCAGATTGCTTTTTTGAATGTTAATTGAAAGTAAAGTGGTTTTTTTTTCAGAATATTAATTTTGTAATTCGCGCTAATAACGTTGCCTGTCAATTATTTGATGCTGTCTTCTGAAATTGTGGTGCATGTTGGCTACTTTTTTGCATATCTTGCAGTTTGATTTCGGCATTACAGCAAATTTAACAGACTTGAGCAAAAGTGGTTGTAAATTCAAGTTGGACCTTTCATATCTTAAGAAATGAAAATTTCACTACAAACCATTAGAAAGGTACCGACCATTATAGTAATGTACATGCCCTCACAGCCCAAAAAATTTACTTTTCCACAAATGAAATATGATTTACAATTTCTTAAAATGAGCTGACTGTTGAGCTGGGGATTTGTAAAATGGTGACAATATTGATCACAGTGATCTTCAACAACATGGTATATAAGCTCTTGCCTAGAAGAACATTTTTAAATTACCGATACGGAATGATTAAGTTGTTTTCGATTATTGCTTAAATTGCATCATTTTTGCACTAGGAATTGGATTGGTCACATGCCCAATCTGGTGATATCCTTGATTCCGTTTATAACCATTATTTTTGTCAGCAAATGCTGGCTGGGCACTGGTGATTAAGCTGGCAAATAAGAGTTAAGTTTAAAGTCTACCATAAAAAAACAATTAACCCATCTCTATAATTTTAATGCACCATGTCCACACAAAATAAAATTTGTCCAGTTCACTTATGTTGGCAGGGGTATTGTAACTTAACTTCCACTATCTCTGTTAGAATTTGTGAAAACTCTTGTGCTCGTAATATATTTCAATGGAATTTTTATTTGTTTCTTTATTATACCAGACGTCTCACAGCAGTTGTAATGGCAGAATATGAGCCTTACGTATCTTCTCCGACGAGTGATCCGCCATCACCTCTATTTACCTTTACCGGTGCTCATGCTTCCGAGCCCGCCAATGACAAGCATGTCAATCCCTTCTCTGAGCCAATTTCACCTTCCTCGAACACATCGAGCGATGGTCAAGATGTGGACAGTGAAGACAGTAATCGTGACCAGGACTTGCACTTCAAGAAGAAAATTCCTAGGTAAATGTCGTGGTGTTGTGCTTTTGGTGCCATCTTTAAATGTCACTGTCTCATCACTTTTTATCTCTACTGCAGGCCTTCAAGAGTTCAAAGGAATATAGCTGAGAAACAGCGCCGTGACAAACTCAATAATTGCATTGGCAAGTTGGCGTCCATGGTGCCTTTGGTTTCTATGTCCAGCAAGAAGATTAACAAGACTGGCGTCCTTAGACTGACTGCATCTTACCTTCGCTTGCATTACGGTGAGTCAAAAGTAGCAGTTTTATTGGTTACAAAATTCTCATTAATTTTTAAAATGTGTACAATGGTAAAGCAAGTTTGATGTCATCACAAACTGGGATGAAGCATTCCTTTCATGCAAACAATTATTCTGACACGGAAATTCAAATAAGGAATTGTAACATAACATCCTTTTTCAAAACATGTTGGTTTTGCTGCATTTTCATATGCTGTTTTGACCTCCATAAAAAACAAATTTCTTTCATCATTTTTGGGCTCCAATATCTGAGCCCTGGTGATTGCACCCCTTATGAAATTGTACTGCTTTGTAGACAAGTCATGGATGCAATCAGTCGGGCGCCAATGCCCGAACAAAACAAATAGTCATGGTATAAATCTAACTGATGTTCCTACCCTGATCGCATCACACTGCTTTGCTTTCACGTGATAAATCCCTCATTTCTCAAGCTATTGTTAAATCGTTTTCTACACAACTAGCATAACAGCACCTTATGAAATCTTAGTCATGGTTTCAAGATCATAACTAAAATTAAATAATGTCCTGCATAATATATGAGAAAAGGAAATAGGTGCTCAGTGAACATCAGTTCTCCTGCTTTCCAACATTGTTATGTGCATAATATAAAAAAATTGAATATTGTCAGGATGCATCTTTGTATTGGGTTTTTTTAATAATTACTTTGTTACTGTATGTAAAATGTAAAGTATTTATTCTCAGTCAAACTCCTCAGACTCCTGATGCCTCTCCGAGGAGTTTGACTGAGAATAAATACTTTACATTCTATAATACCAGTCACGGCCCTACGATGTCTTTTCGTTCACTTTGTTATTGTGCACAAATTGTTTTCCCCATCATATTTCTTGGTAGAACTCCAAAGATATTTTTTCGTATACAAGTACATAGTTAGCATGACACCTCCATGCCTTATAAAATCATAAATGTGATATTTTAAACTATTTCTAGTATTTTAGATTTTATATTTGTTTTTAATTTCGTTCATAAATTGTAATCATGATGTTCAACCTTTGTTATTTTTCTTGACTGTTCTTGTTCACCGAATATTTCTTAGTTAGTATTTCTCTGGTGATAGTCATGCAGTGTATCCTTGGAAACATTTATCAGAAAATTCTCCCAAGGCAGTCGTTTGTCCTTGTTGCCATGCGTGATTTTAAACAGTAAACACATTAAATCCGAATTTCTGTATCACTGCAGTGTGCATCACCCAATCATCTGCTGCTCAATTTCTATTACAACAGTATCGAATTTCATTATGGCAAGTTACTTGAAGATAACGAAAATTTCCTTGCCTTTGTGTCAGGCAGGCTGAGGCAGCATGCTAGTCGTGAAACATGAAACTAGTATTAATTGCTGGCAAAGCCTGGCTTTAATACTTAATATGCTAGGTTATTATGCACCGAAAAGTTTTTGGCTGCACTTAGCAAACAAAATCGACATACATGTAAACACTGACCTTACAAGGTCTGACAAACACTAAAGTCAATAAAAATAAAGCATATATTATGTTGTTCTTTGATATCATTCACATTTTTTTTAAATTTTTATTTCACTATCTTTTCCTGCAATTTATATTGAGCACTGCCCTCGGGTGAATTATTGGTTACTGCGTTTATCCAATCGATAAACGCAGAAAAATCAATATGTAATTAAAAGCTTTGTGGTGTCGTTCAATGGTTTGACCCTTATTGTTTTCATTAAGTATTGCTACTAATATTGCTCATAAAATTGTAATAACATTGCATTTCCAAGGTTTTCGTATTAGTAACATCGAGATTAGCATTTTTGCCAAATAAAAATTTCACAATCACAGCCCATTAACCAATAATTTTATGTTTGCAGGTCTCCTGAAAGGCTTGAACAAGGAAAAGGCATGTCTACCAATGTTTCTTACAAACGAAGAATTGGGAAGAATGCTGTTGGAGGTAATTAAGACTTTTTCTCAAAGTAGCTTTCAATTCTTGAGTAAGAACTGGATTCGGTAAAAGAGTATGGTTTTCCCAACTTTGTTGTCAAACAAAGATATCAAACTTGCACCATTTTTTATCTTTGTTTTCGATTTATGAAATAAATATCCTTTCAGGAAAACCACAAACAAAAATTTATGATTGGTTCCTCTTAAGTCTTGACTATCTGCATTGACAATCAAATTTTTGACCTGTTGCCAGAATCTTGCTTAGTTGTTGCTAAGGACTGGATTATTTGTTTTAAAAAAAACTGCAATGGCGTTGGGAAAATGTCTTTTCTCCATCCAACTGCTTTTTTTAAATGTACTGTATGAAATTAGGTCCACCTGTCGAGCATGATCGCTATCGATCGATTGAAAGTTATATTGAAAGAAAAAATAAGCTGCTGCTGTAAGCGCATTTTAACGGAAAACCATTGTCACTTGCATTTCATTTCACATGAGGGAGACCAGTAATATGTGTTTATTTGCATTTGCTGGAAATGTGCATTTAAATGCGGTGTCACTGTCGTGTTACGCAAAGCCATTTGCTAATTGTTTGGCCTTCACACGTTGTTTCGCAATTGTCATCACTATCTTCCATCGAGTGACATTGCTTTTCAGATATCTATTTTGATTGTCAGCTGTACTCCATGCAATTTATTGATAGGTGTTGTAGGGGTGTGCACAAATCTACCTTAATTGACTGACAGTAATGCTTTTAGATCAAGGTCAATGCAATTGAATTTGCTGTTTGTTTCGCCGGTGTATGCTATTTAGCACTAGCTTGTTGAGCGAGATCATGGCAACTTTTAAGCTCAATTTCATGTCATTATAGCCTATTTCAATAGCCGATACTGGATATATAGTTTTAGAACCTGTCATACTCTTTTGAGCAAACATATAACATTTATAAATGATAAATTGATCGTAAAGTCAATTTCAGAATTGTATACCTCTTTTTTTATTTTTTTTTTATTATGCAGTAAATGTACCTGAAAATTTATAGTGGATCAAAGTATTTCATTACCGAACTCAACAAAGTAGGCCTCTAGGATAAGTTATTTTGAAGTTATGCACGTCTGAAAATATTGATCTTTTCTCGTATCAACTTTAGGGCCTCTGCTGTTTATGATGAACGTTAGGCTCTATAAGAGGCCACATATGGCTGCATAAACAATTCTGGTTATTAATGTTTACAGTGAAAGCACTGTTCTGTAGGATCGCTGTGTATACTGATATATAATTAAAGTTATAGGCTCCGATAGAAACTTGCTGGCTATGCGCATGCAGTTCTTGTTATTAACGTTTATGGTGAAAAAGGTATTGGGTTGATAAAGATTTCATGAAGTATTTTCATATGATGGCCAATATACCCAAAACCATGACTGGACTATGTCAATTCAATCGTGTTTCTTATTTATTATTCTTACGTCATTGCACAACAGGGGCAGATATCCACCATATATGATCTATTTTTTTTTTTTAAACTTGTCTACAGAGTTTCCTGGAGTCCTTTAAAAAATATAAGTCTACTTGTGTGACATGTGATCGAATTTTTCTGAAAATGTTGAACTTCTTTACAGAAATCTAAATCTGGTCGTGATCTAAAAGCATTTGAATTCTCATGTTCATTACAAACATTTTATTTTTCAAATAGTTTCCATCTGGGCTTTCATTTTAGAGGCATTTCTAGAAGTATTGGATATACAGCTCTTGTGCAACTTGCATAACAGTTTTAATGCCTATCATTTTTTACTTTTTAACTGTGATATTTTTTGTTTACAGTCTATCAACGGTTTCATGATCATTATCAACGAAGCAGCCAAGGTGGTTTTTGTTTCAGAAGGAATCGAGAAAATTTTGGGACATGCTGTGGTGAGCTTATTTTACACTTTCAAGCTGTCATAAGCTTATTTCATGTTTCACTCTGTGTATAAGTATATAATGCTAAGAACTTATAAAATCTCAGCTAAAGTTACATTTATCTAAACTTTAAAACACACATTTTCTAAAACTAAAAAAAAAATAATCTGAAAAATCATTTTGCATCAGTGGTAAAACAATCTTATCTTATTGTTAAAATATTTTGGACTATCCAGATTGATGTTTTGGGCCAGTCCATTTATCCATTTATTCATCCTGATGATAATTGCATATTTGACACCAATGTTCTAAGCAATTTAACCTCCTGGAATTGCCAGTCCAATGAGTCAAGTAGCGAAGTTAGCTTGATAAGCAACGTAATGTCTGGTGAGTAATTTGTGCATATAAAATGTGATTCTAACGTGCTGTAATTCTATTTACCAAATATGCTTGAGAGTAGTATTTAGTGTACACGTTTTTTTATTCTTGATTATGAACGAATTTTCAGCTTGCAATTATAATGGGATCGGATTTTACTGTGGTATGTTAGAGCATGGTGGGGACACAAAATCTTCTTCACAGCCATGTTACAAACTAGTCCATGTTGTTGGTCATCTGAAACTGATATCTGGTAGTTGTTTAGAAGCTGATGAAAATATCCCACAAAGTGAGTTTTATCAAGCGAAATATCATATCATTCAACGCATACATGTACGTGTGTGCGAATTTAACCACGACTAACGTTCTTTTAACATATTTCAGAAAGAGTAGGGAAATTTTTCATTGGCATCGTGAAGCTCCCTTATACTCAACCGTACAATCAGTTATCATCTAACACAAATCTAAATGAAATCTCATTCAGAAGTTCCTTAGATGGAAGATTCATTTTTGTCGACCAAAGGCTAGTATATGGTTTATGTACATTTCTGGGGCACATCATTTGAATTATGTTTTAGTAGTATACTCCAATTTATTTCTTCCTACTGTCTCAATTTCAGACTATCTGTTGTATTGGGTTACATGCCTTCAGATGTTGTAGGTGCTTCAGGATATGAAATGATGTACACGGAGGACATTCCGATGTGCGCAGTTGCTCACACAATTTGTTAGTTTTAATTGCTGTTTTTGAATTTTGTTTTACATCCGAACGTGTTTATTTTCATGGCGTACGTCATTTTATTTCAGTGCTAAAAGAAGGATGCTTTACTGGATTGCCCGTAAGGCTGGTTACAAGCACCAAAAAAATTCTGTACTTCATTGCATGCGGCAAGCTAGTTCGCAGTGTGGAGAGTGGAAAACTAGATACCATGTTTGTCGTTTGCACAATGTTATCGTAAGTATTATACTTTGACGTGCAGCATATATCCTTGACATTTCTGATATTTGTATCCTGGTGCTTATGCTAAAGGGCGAGTTTTGAAACTGTCAGTCATTTCACTTTAATAACTTGTATTTATATTTTCTCAAGAAACGACGAGGGCGAAAAAGCTTTAGCCTTAGCAAAACATCGATTCACTCCATTCGTCGGGAGCACCGATTACACGGATCTGTGCGATCAGCTGTTTACAAAAGACAAATGTACAAGTACCGGAGAGCCCATAGGAAAGGAACTGCAATTCCAGTCGGGCAGAAATGCAATTGGTCCTGCACCGAAACGACCACGCGGCCGGCCCCGCAAATACCCGCTGGCGAATGAGGGCGTATCAACATCTAACTCTAAAAAAACAAATGTGTTGTCTGACGGGCCAACGATACAACAGAGCATTGAAAATTTTGCCCGCACTTATGCTAACAATCTTAACATTGAAATCCCAGCTGGCAATTACATAACTGCAGAGCGAGATCTCAGGACCTCTGATCAGCTCCAGGAGCCAGTAGTAAACGCATCTCATTGCACAGTAACCTTTTCTCCCGTAGAGTGCCACAGTTTTTATGATGCAAGCCAATCGAGCAGGAACGGCGAACAACTGCAAAATTCCAATGGTTTTATGCTACAGGAGTTTTCTTGACATTGCATTGCGAGTTAGACGTATGGGCACATGTGGATCGAACTCATCGAAGCCCTAGCGCTCTCTCCAACTTTCATCTTTTGCAGCTTTGTACTTCCTTTTTTGCTCTGGGTTGATGCGAGTCGTCTTATTACCACGTACCTGAGTTCTAGTGCCAAGTCATGCCTATACAGCATACCAGTGCAATGCTTACTCACTTTGACTTTGTCCGTGGAATCTTTTTAAATCTGACTTCTAACACTGGCAGTGACTTGTCAAGAACAGTTTTAATCAAGAGGTTTTGTCACTCGGTTTTACCATTTGTAGAGCATGAAGATATTTTTTTATAATTTTCAGTGTTTCGTAACATTGTCATGCAGTTGTAACCTCCTATTTAATTTAACTGCCTGAGTAACATTTCTCTCTTTAAATTTTCCATCCCGTTCAATTGGTTCCTTATTATTATTAGTCTTACAATTACCTCACGGGAAAGGGTGACATGTCCACAATATGTATTAGACAACAGTCTGTGGGATGAAGGCCTTACTATTTGCAGAATTCTACAGCCACTTTTGGGCAAGCATATTGTGCTATTTTTGGAGATTCCTTGCATCATCCTAGGCCTTTAATCTAGGAATTTAGTCTATTTTTGCTATAAGCGCTCACTGTTTTACTAAACATAGACTAGGAAAGTTTTGTACATCTGGTAGCTCGCCCTGGTAGCCGTTTTTAACCATTATTATTTGTTGTTGTTTTATTATTTTGAACCTTTACCTAGTCAACACTTGAGCCTGGGCCCCACAATGTATACAGGGTATATTAAACAAATGTGATATGCGATTACCATATGGGATACATACGTACATTAAGGAATATATAATCCTTAAAAACAATCAAAAATTCTATTTGAAGTTGTAATCTGAACTTGCTTGGGCCAAGTAATTTTTTTAGAATATACTGGGCGATCTCTGTAAAGTCTAATATTGCTGTTTCTATATTTAGTTTATTTGTTGTAAATGTTAATTATTTTATCATATACAGCCAATTGACTAATTTCCATGCAGTATTAGCTTGGAAAAGTTATAGCAAGATGTTGTCTACCATATATCTCTGAAGTTGACATAAATTTTATGTTTAGAAAAGTATAATTATTTAATCGAATTGTTGATATTGATTAATAAAATGTTTTAGTCGTTAATTACTGTCTGTCCTAGCTGATCGAATAATACGAAAGATCTCAAAATGTGCACATTTTGTACATGCAATGTTTTTATTTAGACGTTTAATTATCTCAATGTACATCGTTCACTGCTTGCAACCGTGGTACTTTGCCAAATAAGCACTTTCTGAGATAATAAGTGATCTGTGATTTCAATGTGCATGTAAATCAATTGTGCTGGGCAGTTTTATACCCAATTTGACAAAATTGAAATCTATTTTACTTGAAGTCATACCTAAAATACCTACTCATATGATTTGATATGATTCCATCATTTGACTACCCACTCCCCCTCAATTCATCATGTGTCATGATTTAAAATTAAGTGATATAATACAGTGGCTCAACGTGAAAATGATACACCCATTAAAACTGCTGTGATCACAGTCAATAATCGCAAATTACTGAGA